>OZ017741.1:118223952-118450452 GCA_963969285.1 Odontomyia ornata
ATATATATGTATATATATATATGTATATATATATATATATATATATATATATATATATATATACATATATATATATATATATATATATATATGTATATATATATATATATATATGTAGGGTGGGCCATATCAGTGTTGGTTAACAGACTTTTTGGTGCCAGCTTTGCAAGAACTTCAAGGCAATACCTCGAGGATGTGGTTTCAACAGGATGGGGCCACATGTCATACGGCTAGGGTATCCATAGAGCTGCTAAAAATGTTTTTCCCGGAAAACTCATCTCGAAAAGGGGGGATATTGAATGGCCCCCACGTAGCCCCGATCTCTCTCCATGCGATTATTTTCTATGGGGCTACCTCAAATCGGTTACGAGAATAATCCGACCAATTTAGAGCAGCTGAAGAGGAATATTATTCAGGAAAGTAACAAAATACCGAGAACAACTTTTCAACGAGTTTTCCAAAATTTGGGACTTCGGTTCCAAGGGTGCCAAGCAGCCGAGGGAAGCCATTTGGACAACATTATTTTTAAGTCTTAAAAATTCCTATGCTTCTACTTTTTAACAATACAAATATATTTATGTTATGTTTCGTAGTTTTTTTTAAATCGAATATTTAAACCGCCAACACCCTTATGGCCCACCCTGTAGATATATATGTGTATATATATGTTACATTTTTCATCATATAAACACAAACACCCTGAAAGGAATTTAGTAAGCTATAATATTGGGTTCAATAAATGTAACATATATATGAAAATTGAAATTGGGACCTTCAGCTCTACCTCCCCAACCCTTGTAGCACCGGAAATTCAAAAGGTTTTAATAGGCGCTATTCACGGGGCACTTTTCTACGCGTTTATGACAGATTTGGAGCTTTGTGGTGTTTTTAAAGCAATACCACAATATTTGCCATTCTTTAATTCGGCTGTTCGTTTACATGTACTGAGAAAATTTTAATTTTTGTACTCCTGTATCAGACATTCTTTGATCAGGGGTACTTAAAAAGGGTGGTTTATTTGTTTATAAAAGGACTTTGCTATTAAGAAAAAAAAATGTTTCCTTTATCGTATAATAGTTTATTTTCGTGGAGAACACGAATTTCAAGACTCACTTTACCTCTTCTTATGTATAAAAAAACACTAAGTGAGTCTCGAAAAACGTATCCATGACAAACATAAAATACTATAAGACAAAGGAAACACGATATTTTTATTCTTAATATTTAATATAATTATTCCAAGAGCTTTTTTGTATCAACGACTTAACTCATACGCCATTAAACTACCCGTTAAAAGATAAAAGAAAAAACAACAACAAATTTACCCGCCATTCAAGTCAAACATTGTCACTTCTGATTTCCCGACAAGAAATTCGCAGATGTAGCAGACATCTATGTTTCCATGTCCACTTTATGCGTGAAAAATTAAATTTTCTGTATACAAATTCAATATGTTAATAAAGAATCGTGTCTATGCATCAATCGACACTATTCTGATGAATTCCTCAGTTTTCATGAAAATCTCTATTCAAAATGCCAACCGCCGTTGAAATTTTATATTGCCCCTGTAATAACATTACTCTACACTCCAGCTTTGAAAAACATCTGCTGTAAACTTTATCACAGGTGTTCATTTCAATCGGTGGTTGACGTTTGAATTTTCTTTCGGCTTTCAATAAAAATCGAGGCGACAATTTTGAATTAAATCGATGATAACAAGTGTTAGTAATTGTTAAATTTATAATGTTCTGGCACTCACCTAAAGAATGAAACATTCGGTGAATACTTTTTGTAAACGTTTCCACACGATTTAACCGCGCACTTCATGTTTCGGTTTTTGCACTTGATTTCACTCCGAAACACTTTCACGGCGATGTTTTCAATTTTAAGATCGCGTGTACTAAACTGGCACTTTAGTTCACTATTTTTATTTAAATTTTATGAAATTTATCACTTTTGACAGCCGAGTTTTCCCACGTGTGCATTTGTTTTGTTGCGAGAGAACGTTTGTTGTGTTGTACTCAAACTTGTAAACGAATGATAACGAAGGCGCGATCGTGTGCACGTGAAACGAAATTTTGTCTGTGTGCGCGGGTGTCAGTGGGGGAAGTGATTCTTCCGAAGAGAGGAAAGAAAAACCTGTCTGGAAACAAAGGGGAAGGAGAAGCAGAGGGAATCATATAGTTTGGAGAGCGTAAGTTATTTATAACTTATTTATGTGATAAATTTGCTTCATGGACGAGTACACAGATTCTCGTTGCTCGTCCATTTCTTTATATGTCTGCCTTCGACTTACGGACTTAGTGCTCTAACCACTAAGCCACGCGCACAGGTTTGACTAGAGTTTTATAAATACGGAGCTTATTTTGGCTGTGTACAACTCTAGACCTTAGAATGGGAAGTACGGAGTAATATGCTTTATTTTCGGCGTTTATGCGGTGTCCAATCTCGTCCTTTCGGTCAGGTTTTGTCGATCTGGAGTTTTCTTTCTCGTTTGAGTCATGAATTTAGTTTTAGTTTCATTAACTCTTAGGCCAATTCGGTTTGTTTCAGATTCTAGACTCAGAAATGCTCCTTTGGCATCTAAGATTGAACGTGCCATAATATTGAAGTCATCAGCATATACTACCAATTGTGTCGACTTAAACATTAGTATACCCGAGGTTTCCTGCCCAATATTAAAGAGCATTGGGGCAAGTCCATCCCCTTGTTTTAAGGCTGATTCCGTTATAAAGCTGTCCGTTAGTTCATCGTCAACCTTGACCTGGGACTTTGTGTTTACCATCTTGACCTTGCACATGCGGACTAGTTTTGTTGGGATGCCAAAGTGAAACATTATTTTGTACAGCGCATTTTTGTAAACACTGTTGTTGGATCTTGGTGTTGATTGGCAGTCGTTTCTTTCTTTGACACATTTTTTTAGTTTGACGTTGAAGGCTTTTATATTGTTCTTCTTTGGTCCGAGTTGCTCGCTGGATCTATTCGTTGTGCGCCTGGTTCCTTTTTTTAATCGCTTCCTTGCATTCTTCGTCGTATCAGTCGTTCCTACTTTTCTTTGCCTGGTGCCCCAAGACCTCTTCGGCTGCTTCTTTCACCGCATCTCTTCCTGTTCTCCACATGGTTTTGATATCGTCATTACTTTCTCCCGCCTGCGGGATATGTTGATGCGATTTTCCAGCGGTTACATGTATGTAGACGTTACTGAGTTATCATTTAGCTTGTGTATACCTTGGAGTAACTGATGCTCCTTGTTTATAGCTCTTGGAGATGCGGTATCGGAACTTGACCCTTATAACGTAGTGCTCCGAATCACAGACAGCGCTGCGGAACAAGCGGGTGTCGAGAATGCTTGTGGCGGCTCGTTTTTGTATGAAAATATTGTCGATCTGCTTGAATGTGCAACCGTCTGGGGATGCCCACGTTCTTTTATGGATGTCTCGATATGGAAAGCGTGTGGAGCTTACTGTGAAGCCTCTTCTAGTAGCGAAGTCTTTCAGGCGTTTTCCGTTGTCGCTGGTGTCTGCATGGATGCTGTGTCCTCCGGTTGTTCTTCTTTGCGCGGTTTCTCGGCCGATTTTTGCGTTGAAGTCACCCAGAACAATTTTAATGTCGTTTGACGGCAATGCATCGACAGTGCGTTCCAGGGTGCTGTAAAATTCGTCCTTGACAGTCTCTTCCTTTGCTTCTGTGGGCGCGTGACAGTTGACCAGCCCCACATAAAAAAATTTGGTCGCACAGAGACTTTCGTTAACGGGCTTGAAGTCGTTAATAGTTTGTTTAAATGTGCTGTCAACAATGAAAGCCACTCCAAACTCATGGCTTCCTTGCAGTTTTCCGCTTTTAAATACGGTGTGTGTTGGCGTGTCATGTACGGTTTTTTACACTGCGAGGATGTTGATTTTCTTCTTTGTAGCACTACAGCCCCTCTCGGGCCTTCGCTTAGAGATAGTTAGAGTATCTAATTTTTTCATGACCATATTGATTTTTTCGGAAGTTGGTTTGGTCAGTACCAGGCTTCCGTGTGCCTGCTCAGCTATGAAATGATCTGATTAAATCAGTACATATCACCACTGAGTGAACTCTTATAGTCTGTCCGAAAAATCCCCTGAACTGAATCACATTGCTCCCAACGAGATTTGAACCTGGGACCTTCGGCTTATGCGTTCATGCTCTAACCACTAAACCAGGATGTTGATTTTATATTTTTTTATTTCATCCAAAAGTTGTCGTAGTGCACCTGGTCTGTTCAATGATCAACATTCCAAGTTCCAAAAGAAAAGTTCTTTATACGTTGTGATAGTCGTTTCCGTTTATCCAATCCGAGGCTGTTCTCCTGGTTCCATGACAAGTAAATACTAAGTGGGGCGTTGTCAGCGCTTCGACTTAGTCGGTTTTGGTCCACGAGTAGTATTTTATTTCCCACATGCCCACCGGCTAGCCGTTTAGGGCACCCTCTATTCGCTACCTGAGGACGCTTCCGATGGGGGACCGAAAACCCCACACGGATTCAATTCAAAGTCCGGCCGCAAAGTTGATTTTAATAGCAATTGAAGAATTGAATATATTTTCATTTAAACGATTGAAATGACTTAAATTAGAAGTATTTCTACGCCAGAACATTTTCCTTACACAGTATTTGACTTTCAAAGTGGTGGCGAATCAAAGTAGAAGTAAGGCTATCTACGAGGTATTTACCTTTCCGGCGGGTGATGCTACGGGAATTTTTCTAGTTGACCTGTTGTATATAGATTTGTACAGTGACCGGACGGACTTACAGAGACTTCGTCATAACCGACGATCCTTATGGCCCACAAATAAGAGTGGGGCATCCAGATGGTAGCAGTGCCCCATCGAACCCTCCCAACCGGATCAAGATCCAAACGTAGACGTGGCCATGCATTTCCCATTTGAGTGAAAAACTCATACAAAAGTACTTTGTATGACTCTTTCCATCAAATGAGAAATACAAACGTAACCGATTTATTCTAGCGTTATGCAATGAAATCATCACATAACCCTATATCATAAAAGGGCACGCGAGCGGAAGGCCACTCTATCCGGCAAAAGAACCCCTGTTAAACAAAAGAAACGGGGGGGGGGGGGGGCGCCCGATGTCTAGCCCATTCTAGTGGAGGAGCCTGCCATCGATGTGGGTCCTATACCCGGTAAGGTCGATTGAAATGGAAAGACCGACGGTGTACGTTTAACAATTCATTTTATTTTTTTTTCTGGGATAAAATATTTATTTTATAATAATCTATACGTACAAAGAATTACCACATAAATGGTATAAAATAATAATTCTTCAATCAAAGAATAAGAATTGTATTTTACCCCGCAGTGAAATATAAATTTTTGACTTTATATTTAATTAAATGAAATTAGTTTTCATTTACTCTTGCAGCAAATCGAATTAAGGATAGAACATTATTTTAGACTATTAAATAAATAATATGGGAAAAAATGTGATGGTGGGGCATTGAAATCATCTTGAAACTTTATTTTTAAATTAAATAAAGATAGGCCTTTGCTTTGAAAATATTATTATGTAAATAACAAAACCACAAATAAACACCCTATATTCTCAAATATGTATGTGATAAAGATTAAGTGTTGAAAAATATTAATTTATTAGGTTAGAAAATGCTAAGTATGCTCTTTGGCCAAAAAGAAAAATGTTCATAAACTTATTATCATTAAATTCAAGGAACGAATTTTAATAGTCAAATATTCTAGCTTAATGGAAATTTTAACCGGTTTTTGAGCTAGATACAATAAAACTCGAATTTATGTTTGTGATCTTGTTTTATGAGTACAAAAAATAAAAATATTAGTACCATTTATAGATTTTTTAGGGACAAAAAATATTAGCTATCTTCCAAGTTATTTTTAAGAAAGACGTTAAGACAAATAATTTGGCAATAATACCTTTTGCAGTGGATAAACCATTGAAAAACCTTTCACTTCGCATCTTTCACCCATGTAGCCTTCCTTGCATTCGCATAATGGGTGCGAATAATTAGCTGCAGCGCAATCAAAACAACGTCCACCATGCCGACCATACAACTCGTCAAATTCCTTTGAGCATTTCCGATGCAAAACACTCTTTATTAACGTTGAATCTATCTCTATATTATATTAAGAACATCGAGAATTCGATGGTCACTGTTGCGATCGTTAGCGAAGTGACCGATACGGGTCGTAAATCCTGACATAATAAAGAATCTCCCTAAAGCCAACGAGAAGATTACGGCAGGAAAAGAAAAGAGCAACCAGGCAAATAAAATGACGTTGTGTGATTGCGTCGCCAACGTCGAAAATGTGGCGGGAGTACTGTATTCGGAAACAGAAAGCCATAACCTCCTCCAAGGATGCTCGCAAAGTACAATTGCCGCCCAGCGACACGAAGAAGAAAGGCTATTCTGAAAAGCGGGAGATATTCTGAAAAGAACACAATCTGCATGCGACTCCCCAAAAAACAGCAAAGCAGTAAAGATTGGGGTCCTTGAACTAGAGGAGCTCCTAGACCGCATAGGGCATTATCGGAGGAGCTGGTTAAAGGCCGAAGAGGAGCAGAAGACTAAATTTGCGCTGGGGGCGACATCTAAAGGCCACGTGGAGATAGGTCCAGCAGTAAAAATAAATAAAAGAATGGCGACTAGCCCAATCGAAGGAGATCGGTATAAAGGAAGGAAGAGGCACTTGATGGGTGTGGAGAACCAGATCACGAGTTCATAACAATGCTTACAAAAGGAACGAAGAACTCCTTCAAAAAGTGCCAGAAATTAGAGTTCGCACAGACGCCCAACAAGAAAAAAGAGCTGATGCGAAACAGTAGAAAAAGAATCCCCGACAAAGACCCCGGCAGCAGGCACTGCTCGTAAAACCCCAAGATGGTCGATCCTCCGCGGAGGTGTTGCGGGACATCAGGGGAAACGTAAGGCCCGAAGACACTAACACTGCCAATAAAGCAGTACGACCAACGCAGTCGGGCCACATACTGGTCGAATTTGGAGCAGACGCCGAGGATAGGGAAACATTCTGCGACGCAGTAAAGAAAGTCCTCGCCAAAAGCACAGCTGTAACCTCGCTCGAGCCGATCGAAATGAGAGACATTGACATTGGCCGAGGTGGAAGAGGCCATCAAAAGGGAGTTCCCTAGCGTGGGCGGAATCAAGGCGAGACTGACACCAGAAAACCATAGGGGACAACGCATGGCCATAGTTAACTTGATCGAAAAGGACGCCGAACAATTCCTGAACAAGGGCAAAGTACGAATTGGGTGGGTTGTCTGTAGGATACGCCGAAGAGCAACGCCTCTTCAATGTTTCAAATGCCTTGGTTATGGTCACACCGCACAAGTATGCAAAGGACCCGATAGGAGTTCCCTATGTTACAAATGCAGTGAAACGGGTCATAAAAGGAAAGTGTGTACGAAGGAGCCACACTGTATTCTTTGCAAGGATGCTGATCCAAACCCTGATTTTGGACACGCCTTGGGATCAGGAAAATGCCGGGTGTTCCAGGAAGCCCTAGCCAAGGCAAAATTAGAGCTTCGATGACCCGTATCCTGCAGCTAAACCTACACCGCAGTTCAACCGCCCGGAACCTGCTTGAGCAATTTCCGAGGGACATGAAAGCCGACTTTATGTGCTGAGTGAGCAACATCATGATAAAAGTTCGGTATCATGGTATCCTGATGAAACTGGTACTGCCGCCATCTGGGTTCGAAATAGTGATTTCCAGGCGGAGAGCTGTGGACGTGGGGATTGTTTAGTGTGGGTTCGGCGCTCAGGGACCACCTTCTTTACCTAACGCCGAACGAATCGATATCATCTTTCCAAGCCAAGCTTAATGCGTTGGAGGGCGCTGTTTCGAACGCAGACGGGAACGTGATCGTTGGGGGAGACTTCAACGCGAAAGCAATGGAATGGGGCATGCCTCAAAACGATTCGTGGGGAAAACGAGTCCTAGAAATGGCAGCAAGGACGGCCCTCGTCGTACCAAACACCGGCAATACGCCGACCTTCCGCGGTATTGACTGTGAAGGAACCATACCGGACGTGACATTCGCCTCAGAGTCCTTAGTACGGAGGATACACAACTGGAGAGTAATAGAGGACTGCTCAGCCAGTGATAATCAGTACATTCTGCTTGAGATAAGCGATGTTGTCTTCCGACGTCCGTGCTCTCGGCTTTCTATAATTCGATGGAACATCGGAAGGATGGACGTCGAGAGGTGCGTCGAGGTTCTCACAGCAGGTGTACCGCTGCAGGGGGCTTCGGAGGGGATGGAAGAACTGACAGCTCAAGACATGGTGAACTCAACTATGAGCATCATAACTACTGCTTGCTGTGCTTCTATGCCCCGTCGAAAACCCCGGAACGGCAAGCCCCCAGTGTACTGATGGTTTGGAAATCGCTGAAAAGCGGAGGGAGTGTCAGAAGCTTCGGCGTGAGGCTCAACGGGCACGAAGCCGCGACGAGGCAGGCAATCGCGCAGCAGCATATAAGTCGGCCAGGAAATACCTTCGCAGATTGATCAACAACAGCAAAGCTCGCTGCTGGCAAGATCTAGTGGATAAAAAAAGGCCTGTAAACAACGATCCGTGGGGCCTTGGCTACCCAGCTAGTTATGCAGAAGCTTGGTGTTCTACGGAAACCTTGTATAAATGATGCGGAAAAGATGGACGGGATAGTGCGGGCACTCTTCCCCGCCCATCCCGTCCGTGTTGACGCTGTCCATGGTGAAACAGCAGTCGAGTGCCCACCTTTCACACTGCCGGAACTGAAAGAGGCAGTCCTTTCGTTGAAAGCGAGGAAGTCTCCAGGTCCAGATGGTGTTCCAGCTGTGGTGTTGCGGCTTGTCTATCACCATTGTCCTTTGGGACGGGGTTTTCCCAGTACGATGGAAGGTGGCGAGGCTCGTGCTGATCAGCAAGGAGACGGGAAATCCCGGATCGTCGTCTGCATACCGCCCGTTATGCATGCTAAACACGGCTGGGAAAGTGCTAGAGAATCTCATCAAGGGAAGACTCACTGACGCGATTGCAGAGGTGGTGAGCGCGGTATCGAATCGAAGCCATCGGTGGAGTACCTGGGGCTACTGATCGACTCGAAGATGAGTTTCTCTGAGCAAATCAGGGTAACGGCTGAGAAGGCTGCTTCAGGAGAATCGGCTCTGAGTCGACTTATGGCCAACGTAGGGGGACCCAGCCCATCAAGAAGACGCCTCTTGATGAGTGCTGTAGGGTCAGTGCAACTGTACGGGGCAAAGGTATGGGGCGACGCTCTCAGCAAGGAGGTATACCGAAAACGATTGGCACAGGTACAGAGAAGAGGAGCACTGAGAATTACATCTTCGTATCCAACAGTCTCCGACTCGGCGGTGAGAGTGATTGCAGGCGTGATACCTGTCGCCCTCCTTGCTAGAGAGCGCCGCGCTATTTACCTTCGCCGAAACGAGGATGCGAGGGAGATGGTTGTCCGCGAGGAGAGACAACGCTCGCTCAACGATTGGCAGCAGTCTTGGAGGAATTGCACGAAGGGAAGGTGGACTGCGCGCCTCATCCCGGATGTGAGACCGTGGCTAAATCGAAGGCATGGTGAGACTGACTTCTATCTGACCCAGCTTTTGAGCGGGCACGGGTGTTTTCAGTCTTACCTGCACAAGATCGGCAAGTCACGGTCTCCCGATTGTCGGTTTTGCCCAGGAGAGGAGGACAATGCCTGTCACACATTTTTTGCGTGTACCAAATGGGCCAGGCTACGAAGGGAACTCTACAGGGAGACGGGAGAGCTCACCCTGGATAATATAGTTGCGGTGATGCTCGAATCGGTTGACAAATGGAAAAAGGTGGCACATTATGCTCGGGCAGTCCTAAAAGATAAAAGGAACTCACAGCAGCCGGGGGCGTTGGGAATGGGGGATCGCTTCTCTGGCATTTGCTCTTCCCCTCTCCCCTCCCGCTAGGATAGTGATCTCCCAACTTGACGGCGCCTCACGGCGTAACAAAACCAGACCTGGCCCGAAGTAATGTGTCAAACGGTTCCAGGCTGGGTTCTCAGGTTGACAGGGGAGGTGTTTAGTGGGTAGTCCAGTCGCCTTCCTGCGAACATGGGAGTCCCACACTCTGTGCATAAATGACATTCACCTCCCTACCATAAAAAAAACATCGAATCGATCTCGGACACTGATCGGCGCTTCATAGAACTATTCTTTGTTATTGAAGATGACGAAACGACAACGGAACTTCGATTAGCCGGAGCAAAGAAGTCGGTCTCCTGATGCGAAAAGAATCTGCTCGAACAACAATCGTCTACTCAATCCCGACATCTAGTGTATAGCACTCGGGGGCACGGATCGCAGCTTGTCCATAGACAATTTGCTGTGTTATTCTCTTATTATGCGTTGTGTTTATCCCTCCTTAGTTGAAATAGAAGTAGCTCCACCGTTTGTTGCGCTAAACGAGCAAGCAAATATTCCGATGTATTCACACCGATTCACGACTATGAATTGTTGAGAGAGCAGCAACAGCAGCCGAAGAAACACGTAGTGCTTCTGCTCTAATTCCCACTTTGCCACATGTAGCTTTGCAGTCAGAGAGAAGCGAATAACTGGCTTAAATTCGATATAGTCGCGTGGGCAAAAATTAGACTCACAGCTTCAATGCACGCACCCGCAGCTACAATGCACATTCGATTGTTAAATCAAAATGTCCCGAAACAGAGATGCTAACATGTATGGATAATTGGTCAAAATTGTGCTAATAGACCAGACCCCACATGAAAAGCTCTACCATATGTGATTGGATAATTGACTATTTCCTTAGAAAAATTCGCACCCAAAAGCCTGACCAATGCAATCAATCACTGTCAGCATAGGTTCACTTAAATATCACAAAATGCTCCGTAATCAGAACCGTATTTGTCCATTACGTACATTTAAAGAACTTTTTACACACGCGCGTGCTTGACTAATTTCTTTCGTTCTCGTCACTCACGCAATTGCGTTGAAGATTTCACTACAAAACGAAATGCTAAATGTTAAGTGAAGAATCTTTCCTTTCTAGCAAACGGAAAATGATATATACAAGTCGTCCACTAATTTGTAAGAAATCTTTTAATTGCTTTTCGGTGCTTCTATTTTTTCACAAATTCACACCTCGAATTGATTTCATGAATGAGGGTGTCAAGATCCTATATGCGGAACGAAAGACAAATGGGGCCGCTAATTTTCACTTTTAAAAGGAACTCCTGGATACTTCAAGCAGTAAGCAAATCAATTCCCACATCTCACATGTACGTTATGTCAACTTAAAAACGATTTTCGGATCCAATTCGATCTAGGTTCCCAATATCCCCGACGTTAAAACCGGCCAAGAAAATATTGCAGTTCTCTTCGCGTAAGCCACGTCGCGATCGTCACTCCACTCCACGATCCATCCAAAACCTTGTCTTTTCTTTCGATTCCCGTGTACACGGTAAATCCATCAGCTGCTCAGTCAGCCTAGTTAGCTTACCTTCAGTAATGTAATACACCGTGGGGATGCACTAAATCAGTGTTCCCATGTTCAAAATTTTAATTGGCAGATTTAAAATGTTTCAAGAAAAATTAACTGAGTAAAAATCTCATGAAGAATATAATTAAAGGGAAACGTTTAAATTTAATATAAAGGCAAATTGATATAAAATTACATTTAATAATAGTAATGAGAAAGAAAACTATTTTACAAATTACGATTATGAATGGAAGTAATTAAATATTTTTTTCAAAATCTGCTATTAAAATTTTATAGGAGATAAGAAGATTTTCGAGCAGTTTGCTTGTGTGGCTGCTCGATTACAACAGGGCAGCTAATTTTCTCGCGATCCCAAGGCGACGAGGGTTGCGAAAAAGAAGCTGAAGGATCTTCAGTTGGAGGATCGATTGTTTTCGGGGTCGGAAATCGGAGTGGGACGATTGAAGAAAATGACAAACTGACACGTATATTTACGTGTTGCTGTAAGTATGTAAACTTTGCGCGCGGTTGAAACTGAGGACGGATGGACAAAATAGACTACATATGTAACTATCGACGCAGGTCTTTTGCGTGATATACCCCGACCTCGACGGTTGGCTCCTACAACCTTCTGTACACGGCTTTTCAGGAAACGCCGATCTAGCTTGGCGTTGTAATGCCCACTGGCGTCGTTTTGACGGAAATTGCGACGAAAAACTTCATCTCCTTCTTTAAAATCGGAAGGTCGAGGCCTGAGGGTGTAATGCGCCTCATTTGCACGTCCTGCGGCCTTTATCTCCCGTCCGATTTGTAGGTGGAGGTCTTCTAAACGCTCGTGGGGCTCCAGCGCAACGACCGGATCTCCCAAATACTTCAATTGCCGTAATAGCCTGTATGATTTTCCATGGCAAATCATGTGCTGTCCGAAGGCGGCAAAGTAAGGCGAGACACCGTTGACGAAATGATAAGACGACCGTAGAGCGCAAGTGATGACGGACAATCTGCGGTCCCAATCCTTCTGAGTCGGATGGACATAAGAACGGATCGCGGCTAACAGTGTTCGATTCAAACGTTCAGATTCGTTAGACTGAGGAGAGTATATGGGCGTCAGTTGGTGTTCGACACCATACTGTTCGAGTAGACCTTTAAACTGCCGAGATCGAAACTGTACTCCGTTGTCCGAGTACACTCTAAACACGTGGAATACTCGACTCTCTCAAAATTTCACGATGAGTGGAGTCGTGAATTTGCGAATAGGTTCCACCAGTGGGAATTTCAAGAGCAGGTCTAACACAACCATAGCTCCGATGTATCCCATAGAAGAAGGAGGATATGGGCCGAGTAGATACAGACGGTGGAATACGCGCTCCGGAACGTTGAGTTGACCCATAGGAGGTCGAAGAGGTAGGTTGGGCGCTTTGGTGCTTTTACAGGTCTCACAGGACCTCACGTAGTCTTTGGCCTGGGATGACATTTTTGGCCAAAAGAAGTACTTCTTAAGTCGCAGAAGCATCCGACCGTATCCACCCTGGGCACTTAAAGGATAGTCGAGTGCGCGGAGGATCAGATTGTGAGTCATTTCCTCCGGTACCCAGAGTCTGCCATGGATCACCAGTGGCGTATTCATTTCGTCGATTAACGTAGCCGTCTATCACTTTCAAATCAGGCAACTGTGTTTGTTGGGTTATGATGGTTTGCCCCAACTCTTTCTGCCTCAAAATGCGGGCTGTCTTAAGTCTATCTCAATGGGGTCATCGTCATTTACTGTCAATTCGGCTTCCTCGGGAGAAAACATTCACGAGAGAGTATCGAGCACGATGTTCTGGGTCCCTTTTCGATGTTTGATGGAAAACTTGAGCCCTTGCAGTTTAAGAGCCCATCGGGCCAGTCCTCCATGTAGGTCCGCTTGGTTCATCAACCATTGTAGCGAAGTGTGGTCTGTGATAATTTCAAACTGGTGGCCTTCGATATAAGCCCGGAATTTCTTTACAGCCATCACCACTGCCAAACATTCTTGCTCGGATACGGGGTAGTTCCTTTGGGATACGGTGTAGTTCCTTTGGGCCGAGTTCAGCTTATTGGACATGAAAGCAATGGGAGCTTCCTCTCCCTTCGGTCAATTGCACAAGCACGGCTCCGACTCCATGTTGACTTGCGTCACAATGAATGGAGAAGGGTTTCTGAAAGTCGGGGCTGTGCATGACTGGAGCAGATGGTAAGGCTTGTTTTAGCTCTTCAAATGCCTTTCGACTGAGCTCGGTCTAAATGAACTTCCCTTTCCGGAGCATGTCCGACAGAGGCGCTGAAACTGTTGCGTAATTCCGAACGAACCTTCGGTACCAACCACACACACTCCAAGGAAACGTCGTACCTGCTTGGCGGTTTCCGGTAAGGGAAACTCATCAATTGGCCGAGTTTGTCCGGATCCGTTTTGATAGTACCATATCCGATGACATGTCGTAGGTATCGAACTTTGTTCATTACAAACTTACTTTTCTGTATATTGATGGTGAGTCCCGCCTTACTGATATGCAGGGTTACTTCTTGTAACAGTAGAAGATGTTGGTCAGACGTTTCCGTGATGGGTAGAAGGTAATCCAGGTACACGAACACGATGTTTCAGATGGAGTGGAATTACTTTGTCCATCAGCCGGGTCATCGTTTGCGGAGCGTTACACAGGCCAAAAGGCATTGTGACGAACTGGTATAATGGTCGTTCGGGCACTGTGAAAGTGGTCTTATCCCTCGACCCTTCATCGAGTGGAATTTGCCAGAATGCATCCTTTAGGTTGAGACTGGTAATATAGTTTGCTTTCGGCAGTCTCCCCAATATTCCATCGATGAGCGGAAGAGGGTAAGCATCTTTGACTTTCTGTCCAACTCTGTGTATACTAGCTTTTCCATGGCCGATGCGATGGCATAGTGTCTCTGCTTTATTGGCTTACTATCGCCAACGTCGATGACATGGGAGACCAGAGTGGTACGGCCAAGGCCTTGCGTAGCGTAAGATGGAAATGCAGCGATGGATGCCTCCAGACGTTGTCGTTGGTTAGGCGTCATTCATGCCTATCGGGTATAGAAGCGAATTCGTTGACATCTAGTATTTAAAGGTGAGTCGGTGAATGTCTGGGGCCAAACTAAATTGAAGGACGAAATCGACACCAAGGTACACGTTCCAAGTCAGAGAAGGGGTAATGAAGAAGGTAATATCCTTAGTTTGACCGCGGAACGTCACGGGTGTGGTTAATCCACCCTGGATAGAATGCATGGTGCCAGCCGCGGTGCTGAATTCAGACCGCCAGGGCGTACCTTTGAGCCGAGGCTCGAGGCAAGGTAGTTGATACTTGCACCCGTGTCAATCAGTGCAATAGCGATTTCGCCCAACACTTTGATTGGGGCGTAAGGTCTGGTGTCGTTTTCGGAAACCTCCGAAATGTTGCATAAGTTTAAGATTTGACGGCAGGTGCGCACTCTCCTGCGAAAACTCCGCCAACGACGAGTTGACCATTTTACTTTGAGCGAGCGAGACGTGACTTCTTCGGAAGCAAAGATTCGCACTCGAGCCACACGATATTCCTGCAGTCGAACATGATATGGCTTTAGTATGCGAATTCGTGGCTGCCGGGGTTCTTCAAGCAGTAACTGCGGTGGTCGCTTCAACAGTGTCTTTCGGAGGAGAGGGAACCTCTGCAGTCATAATTGTCAGGGCTGATATGTTCTCGTCAATATTGGGGTTTACAGCAGGCTGGCAACCTACTGTGGGACTTTGGAGTACCGCTCCCTATGGCCCACAAATAAGAGTGGGGCATTCAGATGGATGCGGTGCCCCCTAGCACCCTCCCAACCGAATCCAGATCCAAACGTAGACGTGACCATGCATTTCCCATTTGAGTGTAAAACTCATACAAAAGCACGTTGTATGACTCTTTCCCTCAAATGAGAAATATAAACGTAACCGATTTATGCTAGCGTTATGCAATGAAATCACATAACCCTCATAAAAAGGCACGCGAGCGGAAGGCCACTCTTGAAAAATATTAATTTATTAGGTTAGAAAATGCTAAGTATGCTCTTTGGCCAAAAAGAAAAATGTTCATAAACTTATTATCATTAAATTCAAGGAACGAATTTTAATAGTCAAATATTCTAGCTTAATGGAAATTTTAACCGGTTTTCGAGCTAGATTCAATGAAACTCGAATTTATGTTTGTGATCTTGTTTTATGAGTACAAAAAATAAAAATATTAGTACCATTTATAGATTTTTTAGGGACAAAAAATATTAGCTATCTTCCAAGTTATTTTTAAGAAAGACGTTAAGACAATTAATTTGGCAATAATACCTTTTGCTGTGGATGAACCATTGAAAAACCTTTCACTTCGCATCTTTCACCCATGTAGCCTTCCTTGCATTCGCATAATGGATGCGAATAATTAGCTGCAGTGCAATCAAAACAACGTCCGTCTTGCCGACAATACAACTCGTCAAATTCCTTTGAGCATATCCGATGGAAAACACTCTTTATTAACGTTGAATCTACATCTAGTGTACAGCACTAGGGGGCACGGCTCACAGCTCGCAGCTTGCCATTCACGACTCAGTTCGGTCCATAGACAATTTGCTGTGTTATGCTCTTATTATGCGTAGTGTTTATCCCTCCTTAGTTGAAATGGAAACTCCACCGTTTGTTGCGCTAAACGAGCAAGCAAATATTCCGATGTATTCACACCGATTCACGACTATGAATTGTTGAGAGAGCAGCAACAGCAGCCGAAGAAACACGTAGTGCTTCTGCTCTAATTCCCACTTTGCCACATGCAGCTTTGCAGTCAGAGAGAAGCGAATAACTGGCTTAAATTCGATATAGTCGCGTGGGCAAAAATTAGACTCACAGCTTCAATGCACGCACCCGCAGCTACAATGCACATTCGATTGTTAAATCCAAATATCCCGAAACAGAGATGCTAACATGTATGGATAATTGGTCAAAATTGTGCTAATAGACCAGACCCCACATGAAAAGCTCTACCATATGTGATTGGATAATTGACTATTTCCTTAGAAAAATTCGCACCCAAAAGCCTGACCAATGCAATCAATCACTGTCAACATAGGTTCACTTAAATATCACAAAATGCTCCGTAATCAGAACCGTATTTGTCCATTACGTACATTTAAAGAACTTTTTACACACGCGCGTGTTTGACTAATTTCTTTCTTTCTCGTCACTCACGCAATTGCGTTGAAGATTTCACTACAAAACGAAATGCTAAATGTTAAGTGAAGAATCTTTCCTTTCTAGCAAACGGAAAATGATATTCTTGTATATAAAATGATATATACAAGACGTCCACTAATTTGTAAGAAATCTTTTAATTGCTTTTCGGTGCTTCTATTTTTTCACAAATTCACACCTCGAATTGATTTCATGAATGGGGTGTCAAGATCCTATATGCGGAACGAAAGACAAATGGGGCCGCTAATTTTCACTTTTAAAAGGGACTCCTGGATACTTCAAGCAGTAAGCAAATCAATTCCCACATCTCACATGTACGTTATGTCAACTTAAAAACGATTTTCGGATCCAATTCGATCTAGGTTCCCAATATCCCCGACGTTAAAACCGGCCAAGAAAATATTGCAGTTCTCTTCGCGTAAGCCCCGTCGCGATCGTCACTCCACTCCACGATCCATCCAAAACCTTGTCTTTTCTTTCGATTCCCGTGTACACGGTAAATCCATCAGCTGCTCAGTCAGCCTAGTTAGCTTACCTTCAGTAATGTAATACACCGTGGGGATGCACTAAATCAGTGTTCCCATGTTCAAAACTTTAATTGGCAGATTTAAAATGTTTCAAGAAAAATTAACTGAGTAAAAATCTCATGAAGAATATAATTAAAGGGAAACGTTTAAATTTAATATAAAGGCAAATTGATATAAAATTACATTTAATAATAGTAATAAGAAAGAAAACTATTTTACAAATTACGATTATGAATGGAAGTAATTAAATATATTTTTCTAAATCAGCTATTAAAATTTTATAGGAGATAAGAAGATTTTCGAGCAGTTTGCTTGTGTGGCTGCTCGATTACAACAGGGCAGCTAATTTTCTCGCGATCCCAAGGCGACGAGGGTTGCGAAAAAGAAGCTGAAGGATCTTCAGTTGGAGGATCGATTGTTTTCGGGGTCGGAACGCGGAGTGGGACGATTGAAGAAAATGACAAACTGACACGTATATTTACGTGTTGCTGTAAGTATGTAAACTTTGCGCGCAGTTGAAACTGAGGACGGATGGACAAAATAGAGTACATATGTAACTATCGACGCAGGTCTTTTGCGTGATATACCCCGACCTCGACGGTTGGCTCCTACAACCTTCTGTACACGGCTTTTCAGGAAACGCCGATCTAGCTTGGCGTTGTAATGCCCACTGGCGTCGCTTTGACGGAAATTGCGACGAAAAACTTCATCTCCTTCTTTAAAATCGGAAGGTCGAGGCCTGAGGGTGTAATGCGCCTCATTTGCACGTCCTGCGGCCTTTATCTCCCGTCCGATTTGTAGGTGGAGGTCTTCTAAACGCTCGTGGGGCTCCAGCGCAACGACCGGATCTCCCAAATACTTCAATTGCCGTAATAGCCTGTATGATTTTCCATGGCAAATCATGTGCTGTCCGAAGGCGGCAAAGTAAGGCGAGACACCGTTGACGGAATGATAAGACGACCGCAGAGCGCAAGTGATGACGGACAATCTGCGGTCCCAATCCTTCTGAGTTGGATGGACATAAGAACGGATCGCGGCTAACAGTGTTCGATTCAAACGTTCAGATTCGTTAGCTTGAGGAGAGTATATGGGCGTCAGTTGGTGTTCGACACCATACTGTTCGAGTAGACCTTTAAACTGCCGAGATCGAAACTGTACTCCGTTGTCCGAGTACACACTTTCTGGTACCCCAAACACGTGGAATACTCGACTCTCTAAAAATTGCACAATGAGTGGAGTCGTGAATTTGCGAATAGGTTCCACCAGTGGGAATTTCGAGGGCAGGTCTAACACAACCATAGCTCCGATGTGTCCCATAGAAGAAGGAGAATATGGGCCGAGTAGATACAGACGGTGGAATACGCGCTCCGGAACGTTGAGTTGACCCATAGGAGGTCGAAAAGGTAGGTTGGGCGCTTTGGTGCTTTTACAGGTCTCACAGGACCTCACGTAGTCTTTGGCCTGGGATGACATTTTTGGCCAAAAGAAGTACTTCTTAAGTCGCAGAAGCATCCGACCGTATCCACCCTGGGCACTTAAAGGATAGTCGAGTGCGCGGAGGATCAGATTGTGAGTCATTTCCTCCGGTACCCAGAGTCTGCCATGGATCACCAGCGGCGTATTCATTTCGTCGATTAACGTAGCCGTCTATCACTTTCGAATCGGGCAACTGTGTTTGTTGGGTTATGATGGTTTGCCCCAACTCTGTCTGCCTCAAAATGCGGGCTGTCTTAAGTCTATCTCAATGGGGTCATCGTCATTTACTGTCGATTCGGCTTCCTCGGGTGAAAACATTCACGAGAGAGTATCGAGCACGATGTTCTGGGTCCCTTTTCGATGTTTGATGGAAAACTTGAGCCCTTGCAGTTTAAGAGCCCATCGGGCCAGTCCTCCATGTAGGTCCGCTTGGTTCATCAACCATTGTAGCGAAGTGTGGTCTGTGATAATTTCAAACTGGTGGCCTTCGATATAAGCCCGGAATTTCTTTACAGCCATCACCGCTGCCAAACATTCTTGCTCGGATACGGGGTAGTTCCTTTGGGATACGGTGTAGTTCCTTTGGGCCGAGTTCAGCTTATTGGACATGAAAGCAATGGGAGCTTCCTCTCCCTTCGGTCAATTGCACAAGCACGGCTCCGACTCCATGTTGACTTGCGTCACAATGAATGGAGAAGGGTTTCTGAAAGTCGGGGCTGTGCATGACTGGAGCAGATGGTAAGGCTTGTTTTAGCTCTTCAAATGCCTTTCGACTGAGCTCGGTCTAAATGAACTTCCCTTTCCGGAGCATGTCCGACAGAGGCGCTGAAACTGTTGCGTAATTCCGAACGAACCTTCGGTACCAACCACACACACTCCAAGGTTGCTTGACGGTTTCCGGTAAGGGAAACTCATCAATTGCCCGAGTTTTGTCCGGATCCGTTTTGATAGTACCATATCCGATGACATGTCGTAGGTATCGAACTTTGTTCATTACAAACTTACTTTTCTGTATATTGATGGTGAGTCCCGCCTTACTGATATGCAGGGCTACTTCTTGTAACAGTAGAAGATGTTGGTCAGACGTTTCCGTGATGGGTAGAAGGTAATCCAGGTACACGAACACGATGTTTCAGATGGAGTGGAATTACTTTGTCCATCAGCCGGGTCATCATTTGCGGAGCGTTACACAGGCCAAAAGGCATTGTGACGAACTGGTATAATGGTCGTTCGGGCACTGTGAAAGTGGTCTTATCCCTCGACCCTTCATTGAGTGGAATTTGCCAGAATGCATCCTTTAGGTTGAGACTGGTAATAAAGTTTGCTTTCGGCAGTCTCCCCAATATTCCATCGATGAGCGGAAGAGGGTAAGCATCTTTGACTTTCTGTCCAACTCTGTGTATACTAGCTTTTCCATGGCCGATGCGATGGCATAGTGTCTCTGCTTTATTGGCTTACTATCGCCAACGTCGATGACATGGGAGACCAGAGTGGTACGCCCAAGGCCTTGCGTAGCGTAAGATGGAAATGCAGCGATGGATGCCTCCAGACGTTGTCGTTGGTTAGGCGTCATTCATGCCTATCGGGTATAGAAGCGAATTCGTTGACATCTAGTATTTAAAGGTGAGTCGGTGAATAAGTCTGGGGCCAAACTAAATTGAAGGACGAAATCGACACCAAGGTACACGTTCTAAGTCAGAGAAGGGATAATGAAGAAGGTAATATCCTTAGTTTGACCGCGGAACGTCACGGGTGTGGTTAATCCACCCTGGATAGAATGCATGGTGCCAGCCGCGGTGCTGAATTCAGACCGCCAGGGCGTACCTTTGAGCCGAGGCTCGAGACAAGGTAGTTGATACTTGCACCCGTGTCAATCAGTGCAATAGCTATTTCGCCCAACACTTTGATTGGGGCGTAAGGTCTGGTGTCGTTTTCGGAAACCTCCGAAATGTTGCATAAGTTTAAGATTTGACGGCAGGTGCGCACTCTCCTGCGAAAACTCCGCCAACGACGAGTTGACCATTTTACTTTGAGCGAGCGAGACGTGACTTCTTTGGAAGCAAAGATTCGCACTCGAGCCACACGATATTCCTGCAGTCGAACATGATATGGCTTTAGTATGCGAATTCGTGGCTGCCGGGGTTCTTCAAGCAGTAACTGCGGTGGTCGCTTCAACAGTGTCTTTCGGAGGAGAGGGAACCTCTGCAGTCATAATTGTCAGGGCTGATATGTTCTCGTCAATATTGGGGTTTACAGCAGGTGGGCAACCTACTGTGGGACTTTGGAGTACCGCTCCCTATGGCCCACAAATAAGAGTGGGGCATTCAGATGGATGCGGTGCCCCCTAGCACCCTCCCAACCGAATCAAGATCCAAACGTAGACGTGACCATGTATTTCCCATTTGAGTGTAAAACTCATACAAAAGCACGTTGTATGACTCTTTCCCTCAAATGAGAAATATAAACGTAACCGATTTATGCTAGCGTTATGCAATGAAATCACATAACCCTCATAAAAAGGCACGCGAGCGGAAGGCCACTCTTGAAAAATATTAATTTATTAGGTGAGAAAATGCTAAGTATGCTCTTTGGCCAAAAAGAAAAATGTTCATAAACTTATTATCATTAAATTCAAGGAACGAATTTTAATAGTCAAATATTCTAGCTTAATGGAAATTTTAACCGGTTTTCGAGCTAGATTCAATAAAACTCGAATTTATGTTTGTGATCTTGTTTTATGAGTACAAAAAATAAAAATATTAGTACAATTTATAGATTTTTTAGGGACAAAAAATATTAGCTATCTTCCAAGTTATTTTTAAGAAAGACGTTAAGACAATTAATTTGGCAATAATACCTTTTGTAGTGGATAAACCATTGAAAAACCTTTCACTTCGCATCTTTCACCCATGTAGCCTTCCTTGCATTCGCATAATGGATGCGAATAATTAGCTGCAGTGCAATCAAAACAACGTCCGTCTTGCCGACAATACAACTCGTCAAAATCCTTTGAGCATATCCGATGCAAAACACTCTTATTAACGTTGAATCTATCTCGGACACTGATCGGCGCTTCATAGAACTATTCTTTGTTATTGAAGATGACGAAACGACAACGGGACATCGATTAGCCGGAGTAAAGTGGTCGGTCTCCCGATGCAAAAAGAATCTGCTCAAACAACAATTGTCTACTCAATCCCGACATCTAGTGTACAGCACTAGTGGGCACGGCTCAAAGCTCGCAGCTTGCCATTCACGACTCAGTTCGGTCCATAGACAATTTGCTGTGTTATGCTCTTATTATGCGTAGTGTTTATCCCTCCTTAGTTGAAATGGAAACTCCACCGTTTGTTGCGCTAAACGAGCAAGCAAATATTCCGATGTATTCACACCGATTCACGACTATGAATTGTTGAGAGAGCAGCAACAGCAGCCGAAGAAACACGTAGTGCTTCTGCTCTAATTCCCACTTTGCCACATGTAGCTTTGCAGTCAGAGAGAAGCGAATAACTGGCTTAAATTCGATATAGTCGCGTGGGCAAAAATTAGACTCACAGCTTCAATGCACGCACCCGCAGCTACAATGCACATTCGATTGTTAAATCCAAATATCCCGAAACAGAGATGCTAACATGTATGGATAATTGGTCAAAATTGTGCTAATAGACCAGACCCCACATGAAAAGCTCTACCATATGTGATTGGATAATTGACTATTTCCTTAGAAAAATTCGCACCCAAAAGCCTGACCAATGCAATCAATCACTGTCAGCATAGGTTCACTTAAATATCACAAAATGCTCCGTAATCAGAACCGTATTTGTCCATTACGTACGTACATTTAAAGAACTTTTTACACACGCGCGTGCTTGACTAATTTCTGTCGTTCTCGTCACTCACGCAATTGCGTTGAAGATTTCACTACAAAACGAAATGCTAAATGTTAAGTGAAGAATCTTTCCTTTCTAGCAAACGGAAAATGATATATACAGGACGTCCACTAATTTGTAAGAAATCTTTTAATTGCTTTTCGGTGCTTCTATTTTTTCACAAATTCACACCTCGAATTGATTTCATGAATGGGGTGTCAAGATCCTATATGCGGAACGAAAGGCAAATGGGGCCGCTAATTTTCACTTTTAAAAGGGGCTCCTGGATACTTCAAGCAGTAAGCAAATCAATTCCCACATCTCACATGTACGTTATGTCAACTTAAAAACGTTTTTCGGATCCAATTCGATCTAGGTTCCCAATATCCCCGACGTTAAAACCGGCCAAGAAAATATTGCAGTTCTCTTCGCGTAAGCCCCGTCGCGATCGTCACTCCACTCCACGATCCATCCAAAACCTTGTCTTTTCTTTCGATTCCCGTGTACACGGTAAATCCATCAGCTGCTCAGTCAGCCTAGTTAGCTTACCTTCAGTAATGTAATACACCGTGGGGATGCACTAAATCAGTGTTCCCATGTTCAAAATTTTAATTGGCAAATTTAAAATGTTTCAAGAAAAATTAACTGAGTAAAAATCTCATGAAGAATATAATTAAAGGGAAACGTTTAAATTTAATATAAAGGCAAATTGATATAAAATTACATTTAATAATAGTAATAAGAAAGAAAACTATTTTACAAATTACGATTATGAATGGAAGTAATTAAATATATTTTTCTAAATCAGCTATTAAAATTTTATAGGAGATAAGAAGATTTTCGAGCAGTTTGCTTGTGTGGCTGCTCGATTACAACAGGGCAGCTAATTTTCTCGCGATCCCAAGGCGACGAGGGTTGCGAAAAAGAAGCTGAAGGATCTTCAGTTGGAGGATCGATTGTTTTCGGGGTCGGAACGCGGAGTGGGACGATTGAAGAAAATGACAAACTGACAAGTATATTTACGTGTTGCTGTAAGTATGTAAACTTTGCGCGCGGTTGAAACTGAGGACGGACGGACAAAATAGAATACATATGTAACTATCGACGCAGGTCTTTTGCGTGATATACCCCGACCTCGACGGTTGGCTCCTACAACCTTCTGTACACGGCTTTTCAGGAAACGCCGATCTAGCTTGGCGTTGTAATGCCCACTGGCGTCGCTTTGACGGAAATTGCGACGAAAAACTTCATCTCCTTCTTTAAAATCGGAAGGTCGAGGCCTAAGGTTGTAATGCGCCTCATTTGCACGTCCTGCGGCCTTTATCTCCCGTCCGATTTGTAGGTGGAGGTCTTCTAAACGCTCGTGGGGCTCCAGCGCAACGACCGGATCTCCCAAATACTTCAATTGCCGTAATAGCCTGTATGATTTTCCATGGCAAATCATGTGCTGTCCGAAGGCGGCAAAGTAAGGCGAGACACCGTTGACGGAATGATAAGACGACCGCAGAGCGCAAGTGATGACGGACAATCTGCGGTCCCAATCCTTCTGAGTTGGATGGACATAAGAACGGATCGCGGCTAACAGTGTTCGATTCAAACGTTCAGATTCGTTAGACTGAGGAGAGTATATGGGCGTCAGTTGGTGTTCGACACCATACTGTTCGATTAGACCTTTAAACTGCCGAGATCGAAACTGTACTCCGTTGTCCGAGTACACACTTTCTGGTACCCCAAACACGTGGAATACTCGACTCTCTAAAAATTGCACAATGAGTGGAGTCGTGAATTTGCGAATAGGTTCCACCAGTGGGAATTTCGAGAGCAGGTCTAACACAACCATAGCTCCGATGTGTCCCATAGAAGAAGGAGGATATGGGCCGAGTAGATACAGACGGTGGAATACGCGCTCCGGAACGTTGAGTTGACCCATAGGAGGTCGAAGAGGTAGGTTGGGCGCTTTGGTGCTTTTACAGGTCTCACAGGACCTCACGTAGTCTTTGGCCTGGGATGACATTTTTGGCCAAAAGAAGTACTTCTTAAGTCGTAGAAGCATCCGACCGTATCCACCCTGGGCACTTAAAGGATAGTCGAGTGCGCGGAGGATCAGATTGTGAGTCATTTCCTCCGGTACCCAGAGTCTGCCATGGATCACCAGTGGCGTATTCATTTCGTCGATTAACGTAGCCGTCTATCACTTCCAAATCAGGCAACTGTGTGTGTTGGGTTATGATGGTTTGCCCCAACTCTGTCTGCCACAAAATGCGGGCTGTCTTAAGTCTATCTCAATGGGGTCATCGTCATTTACTGTCAATTCGGCTTCCTCGGGAGAAAACATTCACGAGAGAGTATCGAGCACGATGTTCTGGGTCCCTTTTCGATGTTTGATGGAAAACTTGAGCCCTTGCAGTTTAAGAGCCCATCGGGCCAGTCCTCCATGTAGGTCCGCTTGGTTCATCAACCATTGTAGCGAAGTGTGGTCTGTGATAATTTCAAACTGGTGGCCTTCGATATAAGCCCGGAATTTCTTTACAGCCATCACCGCTGCCAAACATTCTTGCTCGGATACGGGGTAGTTCCTTTGGGATACGGTGTAGTTCCTTTGGGCCGAGTTCAGCTTATTGGACATGAAAGCAATGGGAGCTTCCTCTCCCTTCGGTCAATTGCACAAGCACGGCTCCGACTCCATGTTGACTTGCGTCACAATGAATGGAGAAGGGTTTCTGAAAGTCGGGGCTGTGCATGACTGGAGCAGATGGTAAGGCTTGTTTTAGCTCTTCAAATGCCTTTCGACTGAGCTCGGTCTAAATGAACTTCCCTTTCCGGAGCATGTCCGACAGAGGCGCTGAAACTGTTGCGTAATTCCGAACGAACCTTCGGTACCAACCACACACACTCCAAGGAAACGTCGTACCTGCTTGGCGGTTTCCGGTAAGGGAAACTCATCAATTGCCCGAGTTTTGTCCGGATCCGTTTTGATAGTACCATATCCGATGACATGTCGTAGGTATCGAACTTTGTTCATTACAAACTTACTTTTCTGTATATTGATGGTGAGTCCCGCCTTACTGATATGCAGGGCTACTTCTTGTAACAGTAGAAGATGTTGGTCAGACGTTTCCGTGATGGGTAGAAGGTAATCCAGGTACACGAACACGATGTTTCAGATGGAGTGGAATTACTTTGTCCATCAGCCGGGTCATCATTTGCGGAGCGTTACACAGGCCAAAACGCATTGAGACAAACTGGTATAATGGTCGTTCGGGCACTGTGAAAGTGGTCTTATCCCTCGACCCTTCATTGAGTGGAATTTGCCAGAATGCATCCTTTAGGTTGAGACTGGTAATATAGTTTGCTTTCGGCAGTCTCCCCAATATTCCATCGATGAGCGGAAGAGGGTAAGCATCTTTGACTTTATGTCCAACTCTGTGTATACTAGCTTTTCCATGGCCGATGCGATGGCATAGTGTCTCTGCTTTATTGGCTTACTATCGCCAACGTCGATGACATGGGAGACCAGAGTGGTACGCCCAAGGCCTTGCGTAGCGTAAGATGGAAATGCAGCGATGGATGCCTCCAGACGTTGTCGTTGGTTAGGCGTCATTCATGCCTATCGGGTATAGAAGCGAATTCGTTGACATCTAGTATTTAAAGGTGAGTCGGTGAATAAGTCTGGGGCCAAACTAAATTGAAGGACGAAATCGACACCAAGGTACACGTTCTAAGTCAGAGAAGGGATAATGAAGAAGGTAATATCCTTAGTTTGACCGCGGAACGTCACGGGTGTGGTTAATCCACCCTGGATAGAATGCATGGTGCCAGCCGCGGCGCTGAATTCAGACCGCCAGGGCGTACCTTTGAGCCGAGGCTCGAGGCAAGGTAGTTGATACTTGCACCCGTGTCAATCAGTGCAATAGCTATTTCGCCCAACACTTTGATTGGGGCGTAAGGTCTGGTGTCGTTTTCGGAAACCTCCGAAATGTTGCATAAGTTTAAGATTTGACGGCAGGTGCGCACTCTCCTGCGAAAACTCCGCCAACGACGAGTTGACCATTTTACTTTGAGCGAGCGAGACGTGACTTCTTCGGAAGCAAAGATTCGCACTCGAGCCACACGATATTCCTGCAGTCGAACATGATATGGCTTTAGTATGCGAATTCGTGGCTGCCGGGGTTCTTCAAGCAGTAACTGCGGTGGTCGCTTCAACAGTGTCTTTCGGAGGAGAGGGAACCTCTGCAGTCATAATTGTCAGGGCTGATATGTTCTCGTCAATATTGGGGTTTACAGCAGGCGGGCAACCTACTGTGGGACTTTGGAGTACCGCTCCCTATGGCCCACAAATAAGAGTGGGGCATTCAGATGGATGCGGTGCCCCCTAGCACCCTCCCAACCGAATCAAGATCCAAACGTAGACGTGACCATGTATTTCCCATTTGAGTGTAAAACTCATACAAAAGCACGTTGTATGACTCTTTCCCTCAAATGAGAAATATAAACGTAACCGATTTATGCTAGCGTTATGCAATGAAATCACATAACCCTCATAAAAAGGCACGCGAGCGGAAGGCCACTCTTGAAAAATATTAATTTATTAGGTGAGAAAATGCTAAGTATGCTCTTTGGCCAAAAAGAAAAATGTTCATAAACTTATTATCATTAAATTCAAGGAACGAATTTTAATAGTCAAATATTCAAGCTTAATGGAAATTTTAACCGGTTTTCGAGCTAGATTCAATAAAACTCGAATTTATGTTTGTGATCTTGTTTTATGAGTACAAAAAATAAAAATATTAGTACAATTTATAGATTTTTTAGGGACAAAAAATATTAGCTATCTTCCAAGTTATTTTTAAGAAAGACGTTAAGACAATTAATTTGGCAATAATACCTTTTGTAGTGGATAAACCATTGAAAAACCTTTCACTTCGCATCTTTCACCCATGTAGCCTTCCTTGCATTCGCATAATGGATGCGAATAATTAGCTGCAGTGCAATCAAAACAACGTCCGTCTTGCCGACAATACAACTCGTCAAAATCCTTTGAGCATATCCGATGCAAAACACTCTTATTAACGTTGAATCTATCTCGGACACTGATCGGCGCTTCATAGAACTATTCTTTGTTATTGAAGATGACGAAACGACAACGGGACATCGATTAGCCGGAGTAAAGTGGTCGGTCTCCCGATGCAAAAAGAATCTGCTCAAACAACAATTGTCTACTCAATCCCGACATCTAGTGTACAGCACTAGTGGGCACGGCTCAAAGCTCGCAGCTTGCCATTCACGACTCAGTTCGGTCCATAGACAATTTGCTGTGTTATGCTCTTATTATGCGTAGTGTTTATCCCTCCTTAGTTGAAATGGAAACTCCACCGTTTGTTGCGCTAAACGAGCAAGCAAATATTCCGATGTATTCACACCGATTCACGACTATGAATTGTTGAGAGAGCAGCAACAGCAGCCGAAGAAACACGTAGTGCTTCTGCTCTAATTCCCACTTTGCCACATGTAGCTTTGCAGTCAGAGAGAAGCGAATAACTGGCTTAAATTCGATATAGTCGCGTGGGCAAAAATTAGACTCACAGCTTCAATGCACGCACCCGCAGCTACAATGCACATTCGATTGTTAAATCCAAATATCCCGAAACAGAGATGCTAACATGTATGGATAATTGGTCAAAATTGTGCTAATAGACCAGACCCCACATGAAAAGCTCTACCATATGTGATTGGATAATTGACTATTTCCTTAGAAAAATTCGCACCCAAAAGCCTGACCAATGCAATCAATCACTGTCAGCATAGGTTCACTTAAATATCACAAAATGCTCCGTAATCAGAACCGTATTTGTCCATTACGTACGTACATTTAAAGAACTTTTTACACACGCGCGTGCTTGACTAATTTCTGTCGTTCTCGTCACTCACGCAATTGCGTTGAAGATTTCACTACAAAACGAAATGCTAAATGTTAAGTGAAGAATCTTTCCTTTCTAGCAAACGGAAAATGATATATACAGGACGTCCACTAATTTGTAAGAAATCTTTTAATTGCTTTTCGGTGCTTCTATTTTTTCACAAATTCACACCTCGAATTGATTTCATGAATGGGGTGTCAAGATCCTATATGCGGAACGAAAGACAAATGGGGCCGCTAATTTTCACTTTTAAAAGGGGCTCCTGGATACTTCAAGCAGTAAGCAAATCAATTCCCACATCTCACATGTACGTTATGTCAACTTAAAAACGTTTTTCGGATCCAATTCGATCTAGGTTCCCAATATCCCCGACGTTAAAACCGGCCAAGAAAATATTGCAGTTCTCTTCGCGTAAGCCCCGTCGCGATCGTCACTCCACTCCACGATCCATCCAAAACCTTGTCTTTTCTTTCGATTCCCGTGTACACGGTAAATCCATCAGCTGCTCAGTCAGCCTAGTTAACTTACCTTCAGTAATGTAATACACCGTGGGGATGCACTAAATCAGTGTTCCCATGTTCAAAATTTTAATTGGCAAATTTAAAATGTTTCAAGAAAAATTAACTGAGTAAAAATCTCATGAAGAATATAATTAAAGGGAAACGTTTAAATTTAATATAAAGGCAAATTGATATAAAATTACATTTAATAATAGTAATAAGAAAGAAAACTATTTTACAAATTACGATTATGAATGGAAGTAATTAAATATATTTTTCTAAATCAGCTATTAAAATTTTATAGGAGATAAGAAGATTTTCGAGCAGTTTGCTTGTGTGGCTGCTCGATTACAACAGGGCAGCTAATTTTCTCGCGATCCCAAGGCGACGAGGGTTGCGAAAAAGAAGCTGAAGGATCTTCAGTTGGAGGATCGATTGTTTTCGGGGTCGGAACGCGGAGTGGGACGATTGAAGAAAATGACAAACTGACAAGTATATTTACGTGTTGCTGTAAGTATGTAAACTTTGCGCGCGGTTGAAACTGAGGACGGACGGACAAAATAGAATACATATGTAACTATCGACGCAGGTCTTTTGCGTGATATACCCCGACCTCGACGGTTGGCTCCTACAACCTTCTGTACACGGCTTTTCAGGAAACGCCGATCTAGCTTGGCGTTGTAATGCCCACTGGCGTCGCTTTGACGGAAATTGCGACGAAAAACTTCATCTCCTTCTTTAAAATCGGAAGGTCGAGGCCTGAGGGTGTAATGCGCCTCATTTGCACGTCCTGCGGCCTTTATCTCCCGTCCGATTTGTAGGTGGAGGTCTTCTAAACGCTCGTGGGGCTCCAGCGCAACGACCGGATCTCCCAAATACTTCAATTGCCGTAATAGCCTGTATGATTTTCCATGGCAAATCATGTGCTGTCCGAAGGCGGCAAAGTAAGGCGAGACACCGTTGACGGAATGATAAGACGACCGCAGAGCGCAAGTGATGACGGACAATCTGCGGTCCCAATCCTTCTGAGTTGGATGGACATAAGAACGGATCGCGGCTAACAGTGTTCGATTCAAACGTTCAGATTCGTTAGACTGAGGAGAGTATATGGGCGTCAGTTGGTGTTCGACACCATACTGTTCGAGTAGACCTTTAAACTGCCGAGATCGAAACTGTACTCCGTTGTCCGAGTACACACTTTCTGGTACCCCAAACACGTGGAATACTCGACTCTCTAAAAATTGCACAATGAGTGGAGTCGTGAATTTGCGAATAGGTTCCACCAGTGGGAATTTCGAGAGCAGGTCTAACACAACCATAGCTCCGATGTGTCCCATAGAAGAAGGAGGATATGGGCCGAGTAGATACAGACGGTGGAATACGCGCTCCGGAACGTTGAGTTGACCCATAGGAGGTCGAAGAGGTAGGTTGGGCGCTTTGGTGCTTTTACAGGTCTCACAGGACCTCACGTAGTCTTTGGCCTGGGATGACATTTTTGGCCAAAAGAAGTACTTCTTAAGTCGTAGAAGCATCCGACCGTATCCACCCTGGGCACTTAAAGGATAGTCGAGTGCGCGGAGGATCAGATTGTGAGTCATTTCCTCCGGTACCCAGAGTCTGCCATGGATCACCAGTGGCGTATTCATTTCGTCGATTAACGTAGCCGTCTATCACTTCCAAATCAGGCAACTGTGTGTGTTGGGTTATGATGGTTTGCCCCAACTCTGTCTGCCACAAAATGCGGGCTGTCTTAAGTCTATCTCAATGGGGTCATCGTCATTTACTGTCAATTCGGCTTCCTCGGGAGAAAACATTCACGAGAGAGTATCGAGCACGATGTTCTGGGTCCCTTTTCGATGTTTGATGGAAAACTTGAGCCCTTGCAGTTTAAGAGCCCATCGGGCCAGTCCTCCATGTAGGTCCGCTTGGTTCATCAACCATTGTAGCGAAGTGTGGTCTGTGATAATTTCAAACTGGTGGCCTTCGATATAAGCCCGGAATTTCTTTACAGCCATCACCGCTGCCAAACATTCTTGCTCGGATACGGGGTAGTTCCTTTGGGATACGGTGTAGTTCCTTTGGGCCGAGTTCAGCTTATTGGACATGAAAGCAATGGGAGCTTCCTCTCCCTTCGGTCAATTGCACAAGCACGGCTCCGACTCCATGTTGACTTGCGTCACAATGAATGGAGAAGGGTTTCTGAAAGTCGGGGCTGTGCATGACTGGAGCAGATGGTAAGGCTTGTTTTAGCTCTTCAAATGCCTTTCGACTGAGCTCGGTCTAAATGAACTTCCCTTTCCGGAGCATGTCCGACAGAGGCGCTGAAACTGTTGCGTAATTCCGAACGAACCTTCGGTACCAACCACACACACTCCAAGGAAACGTCGTACCTGCTTGGCGGTTTCCGGTAAGGGAAACTCATCAATTGCCCGAGTTTTGTCCGGATCCGTTTTGATAGTACCATATCCGATGACATGTCGTAGGTATCGAACTTTGTTCATTACAAACTTACTTTTCTGTATATTGATGGTGAGTCCCGCCTTACTGATATGCAGGGCTACTTCTTGTAACAGTAGAAGATGTTGGTCAGACGTTTCCGTGATGGGTAGAAGGTAATCCAGGTACACGAACACGATGTTTCAGATGGAGTGGAATTACTTTGTCCATCAGCCGGGTCATCATTTGCGGAGCGTTACACAGGCCAAAACGCATTGAGACAAACTGGTATAATGGTCGTTCGGGCACTGTGAAAGTGGTCTTATCCCTCGACCCTTCATTGAGTGGAATTTGCCAGAATGCATCCTTTAGGTTGAGACTGGTAATATAGTTTGCTTTCGGCAGTCTCCCCAATATTCCATCGATGAGCGGAAGAGGGTAAGCATCTTTGACTTTATGTCCAACTCTGTGTATACTAGCTTTTCCATGGCCGATGCGATGGCATAGTGTCTCTGCTTTATTGGCTTACTATCGCCAACGTCGATGACATGGGAGACCAGAGTGGTACGCCCAAGGCCTTGCGTAGCGTAAGATGGAAATGCAGCGATGGATGCCTCCAGACGTTGTCGTTGGTTAGGCGTCATTCATGCCTATCGGGTATAGAAGCGAATTCGTTGACATCTAGTATTTAAAGGTGAGTCGGTGAATAAGTCTGGGGCCAAACTAAATTGAAGGACGAAATCGACACCAAGGTACACGTTCTAAGTCAGAGAAGGGATAATGAAGAAGGTAATATCCTTAGTTTGACCGCAGAACGTCACGGGTGTGGTTAATCCACCCTGGATAGAATGCATGGTGCCAGCCGCGGCGCTGAATTCAGACCGCCAGGGCGTACCTTTGAGCCGAGGCTCGAGGCAAGGTAGTTGATACTTGCACCCGTGTCAATCAGTGCAATAGCTATTTCGCCCAACACTTTGATTGGGGCGTAAGGTCTGGTGTCGTTTTCGGAAACCTCCGAAATGTTGCATAAGTTTAAGATTTGACGGCAGGTGCGCACTCTCCTGCGAAAACTCCGCCAACGACGAGTTGACCATTTTACTTTGAGCGAGCGAGACGTGACTTCTTCGGAAGCAAAGATTCGCACTCGAGCCACACGATATTCCTGCAGTCGAACATGATATGGCTTTAGTATGCGAATTCGTGGCTGCCGGGGTTCTTCAAGCAGTAACTGCGGTGGTCGCTTCAACAGTGTCTTTCGGAGGAGAGGGAACCTCTGCAGTCATAATTGTCAGGGCTGATATGTTCTCGTCAATATTGGGGTTTACAGCAGGCGGGCAACCTACTGTGGGACTTTGGAGTACCGCTCCCTATGGCCCACAAATAAGAGTGGGGCATTCAGATGGATGCGGTGCCCCCTAGCACCCTCCCAACCGAATCAAGATCCAAACGTAGACGTGACCATGTATTTCCCATTTGAGTGTAAAACTCATACAAAAGCACGTTGTATGACTCTTTCCCTCAAATGAGAAATATAAACGTAACCGATTTATGCTAGCGTTATGCAATGAAATCACATAACCCTCATAAAAAGGCACGCGAGCGGAAGGCCACTCTTGAAAAATATTAATTTATTAGGTGAGAAAATGCTAAGTATGCTCTTTGGCCAAAAAGAAAAATGTTCATAAACTTATTATCATTAAATTCAAGGAACGAATTTTAATAGTCAAATATTCAAGCTTAATGGAAATTTTAACCGGTTTTCGAGCTAGATTCAATAAAACTCGAATTTATGTTTGTGATCTTGTTTTATGAGTACAAAAAATAAAAATATTAGTACAATTTATAGATTTTTTAGGGACAAAAAATATTAGCTATCTTCCAAGTTATTTTTAAGAAAGACGTTAAGACAATTAATTTGGCAATAATACCTTTTGTAGTGGATAAACCATTGAAAAACCTTTCACTTCGCATCTTTCACCCATGTAGCCTTCCTTGCATTCGCATAATGGATGCGAATAATTAGCTGCAGTGCAAACAAAACAACGTCCGTCTTGCCGACAATACAACTCGTCAAAATCCTTTGAGCATATCCGATGCAAAACACTCTTATTAACGTTGAATCTATCTCGGACACTGATCGGCGCTTCATAGAACTATTCTTTGTTATTGAAGATGACGAAACGACAACGGGACATCGATTAGCCGGAGTAAAGTGGTCGGTCTCCCGATGCAAAAAGAATCTGCTCAAACAACAATTGTCTACTCAATCCCGACATCTAGTGTACAGCACTAGTGGGCACGGCTCAAAGCTCGCAGCTTGCCATTCACGACTCAGTTCGGTCCATAGACAATTTGCTGTGTTATGCTCTTATTATGCGTAGTGTTTATCCCTCCTTAGTTGAAATGGAAACTCCACCGTTTGTTGCGCTAAACGAGCAAGCAAATATTCCGATGTATTCACACCGATTCACGACTATGAATTGTTGAGAGAGCAGCAACAGCAGCCGAAGAAACACGTAGTGCTTCTGCTCTAATTCCCACTTTGCCACATGTAGCTTTGCAGTCAGAGAGAAGCGAATAACTGGCTTAAATTCGATATAGTCGCGTGGGCAAAAATTAGACTCACAGCTTCAATGCACGCACCCGCAGCTACAATGCACATTCGATTGTTAAATCCAAATATCCCGAAACAGAGATGCTAACATGTATGGAAAATTGGTCAAAATTGTGCTAATAGACCAGACCCCACATGAAAAGCTCTACCATATGTGATTGGATAATTGACTATTTCCTTAGAAAAATTCGCACCCAAAAGCCTGACCAATGCAATCAATCACTGTCAGCATAGGTTCACTTAAATATCACAAAATGCTCCGTAATCAGAACCGTATTTGTCCATTACGTACGTACATTTAAAGAACTTTTTACACACGCGCGTGCTTGACTAATTTCTGTCGTTCTCGTCACTCACGCAATTGCGTTGAAGATTTCACTACAAAACGAAATGCTAAATGTTAAGTGAAGAATCTTTCCTTTCTAGCAAACGGAAAATGATATATACAGGACGTCCACTAATTTGTAAGAAATCTTTTAATTGCTTTTCGGTGCTTCTATTTTTTCACAAATTCACACCTCGAATTGATTTCATGAATGGGGTGTCAAGATCCTATATGCGGAACGAAAGACAAATGGGGCCGCTAATTTTCACTTTTAAAAGGGGCTCCTGGATACTTCAAGCAGTAAGCAAATCAATTCCCACATCTCACATGTACGTTATGTCAACTTAAAAACGTTTTTCGGATCCAATTCGATCTAGGTTCCCAATATCCCCGACGTTAAAACCGGCCAAGAAAATATTGCAGTTCTCTTCGCGTAAGCCCCGTCGCGATCGTCACTCCACTCCACGATCCATCCAAAACCTTGTCTTTTCTTTCGATTCCCGTGTACACGGTAAATCCATCAGCTGCTCAGTCAGCCTAGTTAGCTTACCTTCAGTAATGTAATACACCGTGGGGATGCACTAAATCAGTGTTCCCATGTTCAAAATTTTAATTGGCAAATTTAAAATGTTTCAAGAAAAATTAACTGAGTAAAAATCTCATGAAGAATATAATTAAAGGGAAACGTTTAAATTTAATATAAAGGCAAATTGATATAAAATTACATTTAATAATAGTAATAAGAAAGAAAACTATTTTACAAATTACGATTATGAATGGAAGTATTAAATATATTTTTCTAAATCAGCTATTAAAATTTTATAGGAGATAAGAAGATTTTCGAGCAGTTTGCTTGTGTGGCTGCTCGATTACAACAGGGCAGCTAATTTTCTCGCGATCCCAAGGCGACGAGGGTTGCGAAAAAGAAGCTGAAGGATCTTCAGTTGGAGGATCGATTGTTTTCGGGGTCGGAACGCGGAGTGGGACGATTGAAGAAAATGACAAACTGACAAGTATATTTACGTGTTGCTGTAAGTATGTAAACTTTGCGCGCGGTTGAAACTGAGGACGGACGGACAAAATAGAATACATATGTAACTATCGACGCAGGTCTTTTGCGTGATATACCCCGACCTCGACGGTTGGCTCCTACAACCTTCTGTACACGGCTTTTCAGGAAACGCCGATCTAGCTTGGCGTTGTAATGCCCACTGGCGTCGCTTTGACGGAAATTGCGACGAAAAACTTCATCTCCTTCTTTAAAATCGGAAGGTCGAGGCCTAAGGTTGTAATGCGCCTCATTTGCACGTCCTGCGGCCTTTATCTCCCGTCCGATTTGTAGGTGGAGGTCTTCTAAACGCTCGTGGGGCTCCAGCGCAACGACCGGATCTCCCAAATACTTCAATTGCCGTAATAGCCTGTATGATTTTCCATGGCAAATCATGTGCTGTCCGAAGGCGGCAAAGTAAGGCGAGACACCGTTGACGGAATGATAAGACGACCGCAGAGCGCAAGTGATGACGGACAATCTGCGGTCCCAATCCTTCTGAGTTGGATGGACATAAGAACGGATCGCGGCTAACAGTGTTCGATTCAAACGTTCAGATTCGTTAGACTGAGGAGAGTATATGGGCGTCAGTTGGTGTTCGACACCATACTGTTCGAGTAGACCTTTAAACTGCCGAGATCGAAACTGTACTCCGTTGTCCGAGTACACACTTTCTGGTACCCCAAACACGTGGAATACTCGACTCTCTAAAAATTGCACAATGAGTGGAGTCGTGAATTTGCGAATAGGTTCCACCAGTGGGAATTTCGAGAGCAGGTCTAACACAACCATAGCTCCGATGTGTCCCATAGAAGAAGGAGGATATGGGCCGAGTAGATACAGACGGTGGAATACGCGCTCCGGAACGTTGAGTTGACCCATAGGAGGTCGAAGAGGTAGGTTGGGCGCTTTGGTGCTTTTACAGGTCTCACAGGACCTCACGTAGTCTTTGGCCTGGGATGACATTTTTGGCCAAAAGAAGTACTTCTTAAGTCGTAGAAGCATCCGACCGTATCCACCCTGGGCACTTAAAGGATAGTCGAGTGCGCGGAGGATCAGATTGTGAGTCATTTCCTCCGGTACCCAGAGTCTGCCATGGATCACCAGTGGCGTATTCTTTTCGTCGATTAACGTAGCCGTCTATCACTTCCAAATCAGGCAACTGTGTGTGTTGGGTTATGATGGTTTGCCCCAACTCTGTCTGCCACAAAATGCGGGCTGTCTTAAGTCTATCTCAATGGGGTCATCGTCATTTACTGTCAATTCGGCTTCCTCGGGAGAAAACATTCACGAGAGAGTATCGAGCACGATGTTCTGGGTCCCTTTTCGATGTTTGATGGAAAACTTGAGCCCTTGCAGTTTAAGAGCCCATCGGGCCAGTCCTCCATGTAGGTCCGCTTGGTTCATCAACCATTGTAGCGAAGTGTGGTCTGTGATAATTTCAAACTGGTGGCCTTCGATATAAGCCCGGAATTTCTTTACAGCCATCACCGCTGCCAAACATTCTTGCTCGGATACGGGGTAGTTCCTTTGGGATACGGTGTAGTTCCTTTGGGCCGAGTTCAGCTTATTGGACATGAAAGCAATGGGAGCTTCCTCTCCCTTCGGTCAATTGCACAAGCACGGCTCCGACTCCATGTTGACTTGCGTCACAATGAATGGAGAAGGGTTTCTGAAAGTCGGGGCTGTGCATGACTGGAGCAGATGGTAAGGCTTGTTTTAGCTCTTCAAATGCCTTTCGACTGAGCTCGGTCTAAATGAACTTCCCTTTCCGGAGCATGTCCGACAGAGGCGCTGAAACTGTTGCGTAATTCCGAACGAACCTTCGGTACCAACCACACACACTCCAAGGAAACGTCGTACCTGCTTGGCGGTTTCCGGTAAGGGAAACTCATCAATTGCCCGAGTTTTGTCCGGATCCGTTTTGATAGTACCATATCCGATGACATGTCGTAGGTATCGAACTTTGTTCATTACAAACTTACTTTTCTGTATATTGATGGTGAGTCCCGCCGTACTGATATGCAGGGCTACTTCTTGTAACAGTAGAAGATGTTGGTCAGACGTTTCCGTGATGGGTAGAAGGTAATCCAGGTACACGAACACGATGTTTCAGATGGAGTGGAATTACTTTGTCCATCAGCCGGGTCATCATTTGCGGAGCGTTACACAGGCCAAAACGCATTGAGACAAACTGGTATAATGGTCGTTCGGGCACTGTGAAAGTGGTCTTATCCCTCGACCCTTCATTGAGTGGAATTTGCCAGAATGCATCCTTTAGGTTGAGACTGGTAATATAGTTTGCTTTCGGCAGTCTCCCCAATATTCCATCGATGAGCGGAAGAGGGTAAGCATCTTTGACTTTATGTCCAACTCTGTGTATACTAGCTTTTCCATGGCCGATGCGATGGCATAGTGTCTCTGCTTTATTGGCTTACTATCGCCAACGTCGATGACATGGGAGACCAGAGTGGTACGCCCAAGGCCTTGCGTAGCGTAAGATGGAAATGCAGCGATGGATGCCTCCAGACGTTGTCGTTGGTTAGGCGTCATTCATGCCTATCGGGTATAGAAGCGAATTCGTTGACATCTAGTATTTAAAGGTGAGTCGGTGAATAAGTCTGGGGCCAAACTAAATTGAAGGACGAAATCGACACCAAGGTACACGTTCTAAGTCAGAGAAGGGATAATGAAGAAGGTAATATCCTTAGTTTGACCGCGGAACGTCACGGGTGTGGTTAATCCACCCTGGATAGAATGCATGGTGCCAGCCGCGGTGCTGAATTCAGACCGCCAGGGCGTACCTTTGAGCCGAGGCTCGAGGCAAGGTAGTTGATACTTGCACCCGTGTCAATCAGTGCAATAGCTATTTCGCCCAACACTTTGATTGGGGCGTAAGGTCTGGTGTCGTTTTCGGAAACCTCCGAAATGTTGCATAAGTTTAAGATTTGACGGCAGGTGCGTACTCTCCTGCGAAAACTCCGCCAACGACGAGTTGACCATTTTACTTTGAGCGAGCGAGACGTGACTTCTTCGGAAGCAAAGATTCGCACTCGAGCCACACGATATTCCTGCAGTCGAACATGATATGGCTTTAGTATGCGAATTCGTGGCTGCCGGGGTTCTTCAAGCAGTAACTGCGGTGGTCGCTTCAACAGTGTCTTTCGGAGGAGAGGGAACCTCTGCAGTCATAATTGTCAGGGCTGATATGTTCTCGTCAATATTGGGGTTTGCAGCAGGCTGGCAACCTACTGTGGGACTTTGGAGTACCGCTCCCTATGGCCCACAAATAAGAGTGGGGCATTCAGATGGATGCGGTGCCCCCTAGCACCCTCCCAACCGAATCCAGATCCAAACGTAGACGTGACCATGCATTTCCCATTTGAGTGTAAAACATACAAAAGCACGTTGTATGACTCTTTCCCTCAAATGAGAAATATAAACGTAACCGATTTATGCTAGCGTTATGCAATGAAATCACATAACCCTCATAAAAAGGCACGCGAGCGGAAGGCCACTCTTGAAAAATATTAATTTATTAGGTTAGAAAATGCTAAGTATGCTCTTTGGCCAAAAATAAAAATGTTCATAAACTTATTATCATTAAATTCAAGGAACGAATTTTAATAGTCAAATATTCTAGCTTAATGGAAATTTTAACCGGTTTTCGAGCTAGATTCAATAAAACTCGAATTTATGTTTGTGATCTTGTTTTATGAGTACAAAAAATAAAAATATTAGTACAATTTATAGATTTTTTAGGGACAAAAAATATTAGCTATCTTCCAAGTTATTTTTAAGAAAGACGTTAAGACAATTAATTTGGCAATAATACCTTTTGCTGTGGATGAACCATTGAAAAACCTTTCACTTCGCATCTTTCACCCATGTAGCCTTCCTTGCATTCGCATAATGGATGCGAATAATTAGCTGCAGTGCAATCAAAACAACGTCCGTCTTGCCGACAATACAACTCGTCAAATTCCTTTGAGCATATCCGATGGAAAACACTCTTTATTAACGTTGAATCTACATCTAGTGTACAGCACTAGGGGGCACGGCTCACAGCTCGCAGCTTGCCATTCACGACTCAGTTCGGTCCATAGACAATTTGCTGTGTTATGCTCTTATTATGCGTAGTGTTTATCCCTCCTTAGTTGAAATGGAAACTCCACCGTTTGTTGCGCTAAACGAGCAAGCAAATATTCCGATGTATTCACACCGATTCACGACTATGAATTGTTGAGAGAGCAGCAACAGCAGCCGAAGAAACACGTAGTGCTTCTGCTCTAATTCCCACTTTGCCACATGTAGCTTTGCAGTCAGAGAGAAGCGAATAACTGGCTTAAATTCGATATAGTCGCGTGGGCAAAAATTAAACTCACAGCTTCAATGCACGCACCCGCAGCTACAATGCACATTCGATTGTTCAATCCAAATATCCCGAAACAGAGATGCTAACATGTATGGATAATTGGCCAAAATTGTGCTAATAGACCAGACCCCACATGAAAAGCTCTACCATATGTGATTGGATAATTGACTATTTCCTTAGAAAAATTCGCACCCAAAAGCCTGACCAATGCAATCAATCACTGTCAGCATAGGTTCACTTAAATATCACAAAATGCTCCGTAATCAGAACCGTATTTGTCCATTACGTACGTACATTTAAAGAACTTTTTACACACGCGCGTGCTTGACTAATTTCTGTTGTTCTCGTCACTCACGCAATTGCGTTGAAGATTTCACTACAAAACGAAATGCTAAATGTTAAGTGAAGAATCTTTCCTTTCTAGCAAACGGAAAATGATATATACAAGACGTCTACTAATTTGTAAGAAATCTTCTAATTGCTTTTCGGTGCTTCTATTGTTTCACAAATTCACACCTCGAATTGATTTCATGAATGGGGTGTCAAGATCCTATATGCGGAACGAAAGACAAATGGGGCCGCTAATTTTCACTTTCAAAAGGGGCCCCTGAAGGCTTCAAGCAGTAAGCAAATCAATTCCCACATCTCACATGTACGTTATGTCAACTTAAAAACGATTTTGGTTCCAATTCGATCTAAGTTCCCAATATCCCCGATGTTAAAACCGGCCAAGAAAATATTGCAGTTCTCTTCGCGTAATCCCCGTCGCGATCGTTACTCCACTCCACGATTCATCCAAAACCTTGTCTTTTCTTTCGATTCCCGTGTACACGGTAAATCCATCAGCTGCTTGGTCAGCCTAGTTAGCTTGCCTTCAGTAATGTAATACACCGTTGGGGTGCACTAAATCAGTGTTCCCATGTTCAAAATTTTAATTGGCAGATTTAAAATGTTTCAAGAAAAATTAACTGAAGTAAGGAAAAATGAAAAAGATTCTAAATAGTAATAAAAGTTAAATCTCGTGAAGAATATAATTAAAGGGAAACGTTTAAATTTAATGTATAGGAAAATTGATTTTAAACTACATTTAATAATAATAAGAAAGAAAACTAATTTACAAATTACGATTATGAATGAAAGTAATTAAATATTTTTGTCTAAATCTGCCATTAAAATTTTGGATAGGAGGTAGGAAGGTTTTCGAGCAGTTTGCTTGTGTGACTGCTCGATTACTGCAATTCTTCCTATCGAGCTGTAATCGTCCAGGGTGGTGACACAAAGGTCCAATAGGGTGTTACAAATGCTTTATGTTCCATTATCACCATAGGTATCTTCGATTTATTCATAAATCACTTTCACTTAATCAATCATGATGAAATGCGTGCGGACATCAGAACTTACAGACAAGAATATTCGAGAATGTCCTGGGATATTGTTATCTTCATTTTGGTCAAGGTGACCTTATGAGTTGGATTGATTTACGTTCCAGATTATCTGCTGCTCTACACGGGCAAAGCCGAATTTCGATAGTCGTCTGATCCTATGAGCTTGTCAATCCCTTGAGGCGTGCCCACATTATCAACAGTTGTAAATTACGTGAGACTTTTGAAACAACAGCGCTGGCACACATAAGTATATTGCAAAATTTTGCACATTTATATCACTATTTAGAGACCTTTTATTAAGCATTTGTTATCAGCTCATGACTTGACGTTCTTGCGTACAAGGTCGCTATAGTTATTGTAATGTGACGCCTACGCCCGGGAACCGAAGTGATTCCGATCCTGAACCCTTGCACTCGGCCAGATGGGTATGACCTCGAAATGCAACTGGACTTCATCTTTCGTGCGGATATCGTTGCGCAGAAAATATATTTTTTTTTTCTTTTTCTCCAAATATTTAGATCTGTGGATTTAAATATTTGAAACAGAATATTAATCAAAACCCCGACGCATTTCGAGACATATCCATTTGGGAATGCCCCCTCCACCGTGGCCATCGAAAAACTATGCCACTGGCGACAAATGGAGATGCACATTGCCGCCATGTGGCGTGCCATTCCACACACATCTGTTTTGTCGGTGGTTGTCGGATTGACAGTCCGGCGCCACGAGAAAAAGGAACGGCGGGAAATAACTGAGATTTTTATTGGTCAACGAAAAAGTATATTTTTGTACGATTGACTGTTAAAAAAAAAAAAAAATTTAAAATTCCGAGGTGTTCTTGTGAATAGTTAGATCGTTTGGAGAAAATTGCAAATCCCGGGAAGTTGGCAAAGTTTTCTCGATCTGCGCTATCGCCGCGAGTTTCATAAGAATATCACGGCGACGATAAAATTTGAATGAGAAATTCTTTCTCGTTCGGTTTTGTGTTTGCCATCATCGGGTCTTGTGCATAAGAAGTTGGAGCGGTTCTCGATAATTTCGAGATTGAAAGGCCAATTGGACGACCTAAAAAACGAAAGGAAATGGACATTCTGGACATCGCGAGGGTGTTAATAAATGTCGATAAATGAAACCCTGCGCCGGAAAGCGCTGAGTGCGCTTCGTGGCGAAACGTAAGTGCGAACACAAAATGACGGTACCGTTTGTTTTTAACAGTTGGAATCTTTGACAGGTGGCGTTGCGTTTGATCGCTCCGAGGATCTTTTTTACTGTTGCTCCGCATAAGCTTGCTCTCATATGTGCCTGATTGAAAGATGGATACATATAGGGTTCAAGAATGTAGAGAACGTTCTGTTGGATGGAAAGCAAGGTACCGCTGTTCTTAGAAAACAAGTGAAGTTGTCCAGAAAACATCGATGGATACCCTTCAACCTGTGCAGTCATTAAAAAAATTGCTTACCAGCACCCCACATCCCAGTGAGCTCCTCAAAAATTGGTGAGCCGAGTGGAAAACAAAAAAAAAATTTTTTCAATGAAACAACGGTATCATATTCGGTAATAAGACTAAAGTGTTGTAACCTGACAAGTATGTACGTATTTCTTGCTATTTATCTAACATAAAAATCAACGAATCAAGTCCCGGACTCCACGGGTTATAAAAAAATAAGATAACACAAAAAAATAAGTTTAAGCTATCCAAATTATTCGTAGTTAAGTCTCATAGTTGTTTCAATGACAGCAACAGCGCATACGTTGTTCTGATGTTTTGTAAAAACAAAGGACCTATGATAGGATTTCACACTCATAAGAAGATTCTAAGTGGCTACGAATGTCATTTTTGTATTTGGTTAGTTAAAAATCTTGATGACAATCAAATAATTCGCCGCGATCTGAAATTGGGAAATCTGTTCCTAAACGACTTTTGATCAATAAGAATAGAATGAAAATTAAAGGCAATAATTTTAAGCAAGTTTCTCGTCAATTGAGTAGTTGGATGTATAAATTGTCTGATGAAAACGTACCACAAGTGTTTTCACAAAGCAGTGTTCTGTATTCATTATAAAATTTACCTTCGGCTTATGTTTTGAGAAAACAACCTTTAATCAAGCATGATTTGTAATAGCTTGATCTACTTTGACTTTATTTTTAGGACCATCTCCCTATTTAAATGTGTAGTTGCTTCCCTTAGGATGCGTGACCCTTCTAATGAAATAAAATCAGTATAAAATTCTGGTGGAAGAAATGGTATCTCTCCAAAATAGTTCAAACGCGGAATATTATTTTTTTTGTTTCCTTTATAGCGAAAAACATTTCGATTGCAAAGCAAAAAGGAGAAACGTGTATTTTACTATTGTGACAAGAGTATTTGTATAGAGAAAAGTGAAATTCTTTCAAGATAGATATATCTATCGCTATTTAAATCTCTTTTTAATTATTCACATTTTTTTTTTTCTTCGAAGTAATCTTTGTAATGGTATTATTTTATTGTTGTCAAGAAAATATTAAAATTAACGAAATATTTTAAGGAAACCGTTTACGGCTATTCGATTTTCTTATATTGCTTTTGGTATATCGATCGATATTGGTAGAAATTTACTAAGAATAATACACCTGTAGCTTAAGTTAAGCCTTTTCTAATGAATCGATAAAGGAGTATTACTTACTCGTATAAAACAATTGTAGGCTCCGATATTCATATGACTTTTTCTTTAAGGAAGACTTTATTTATTTTATCTGTCTTAACCAGATCAGCTATAACAGCACCAATTACAATTTATTCTGAATTTCGGATTTTTTTATCTTATCTTACTATTTTTCCAGTCGCATGGTTTCTTCGGTTGTTTTCTTTTTCAACATCAAAGTCGAAACTTAATTTTATATCCATATATGTCAAGAAGTAAGGCAGTTTTAAATGCATAGCAACAGATCAAATCATACTGTTAAATCCACTAGAATTATAGTAATATGAAATCATTTATAAATAAAAATTAGATTTTGAATTCTTGACTGGTTATAAGAAGAAATACGGAGTAACGTAAAGTAGGTTTCTTCTCCGTATGGTTTGTTTTGATAACGCGTTTTGGAAAACGGGCATGTTCAGGTGGCTGAAATATTGTAATTGAGCGTAACCCATTCGGAGACCCGCGACCGAAATCCTCTCCGAACTAGCTGGCCGACAAGCAGTCACCGCGTGAATGGGTTACGGTGCACGGATTGGTTGACCTGTTGGTACCATCCGTTGGCACTACTCAGACTTAACGTCTAGAACCGATGAGAGGTCGATTCCGCGTTCGAACCTAAAAATGTTGAAAACCACTACAAATGGCGCCCAACGTGGGGCCTAAACATCCTACGGGGGATAAAATTTCGCGTCTTCTGACGAGTTGGTCCTTTACGGAAGATGTAAGGTACTCTGGTACTCGAGTCCTACTATCAGGAGCAGTGGAGTTGTGTGATACACACTAGCAGTCGCTTCACGTGAGTTGTAGCTTCCGCTCTCCTTTGTTTGATTTTTTTTTTCGCGACAGAATCCTTCCGATGTGTTGTCCCAGGTTAACCCCTGTAAGGACCTTCTATTTTCTTGATGGAACTGCCAGTCTGATGGGTTTACCTATCAGCATGGACTCTCAAGAAAATAGAAGGCTACCTTGCCTTTATGTCGCGGAAGGATTCTACTTATTTCGTATGCGTGATAGACGAGTGGTATCGGTTCAACGTTCGGTGGCGTATGCTGGAATTGCGGAGCCCGGAATGCTTCCACGCGTCGGGAGTTTTGACCGCGTACTAAGCTGTTACGGTAGCTATACCACTTGTCTCGTCGAGTCATTTAACGTAGATTAGAAACGTTTTGTAATGTATGTGGGTAGGGGTTTAAATTTAGTAAATCGACCGAAAGCACCCTTTCTTCGGCAGATTACCACGCACTCTCCTTTCCCGTTGAGGGAGTCGACCACTGAAAAGGAAAGTGTATCAAATACATTTTTTTTTTCCCATTTATCCTACATCAATAGCTCGCCACTATCGGCCACTACTTTAGCAATAAGTATATTTTATATTTTATATTTTTTCTCTCATACTAGCAACCACCCAAAACCAGCAAGAACAAACATGGCAACGAAGCCGACCCTAGATAAGCGTTGGACCCGATCTAAAACGGTCCAACCAGCTAACTGCGGGATCTGCTTCGAAGACGTAGTGGAGGGCGTACACAGCGTGCGATTGGATTGTGGACATCTATTCCATCGTGCCTGTGTACAACAGCTCCTCCTCACGTCCGAGCTGTGTCCCTTATGCCGGCGACCCATCGAGCGGACCGCCCTAGACGTCCCCCTCGGAACGCCCCTACCAACGCGTGGAGCAGTGGCGAAAGGAGTTCCAGAAGCCGAACCGTCACAATCACTTTTAGACCTGCAAGGAGCCGTAGGCGGTGAAGTTCCGGCCGCAAGTGTCGTGTCCGAGGTGACACCCATGCCTTCCGCCCACTCCATTGACACCCTCGTGGCGTTGATGAGGGATATGTCGGAGAGGATTGGCAACCTGGAGGGAAAGCTCCAGAATCTCCCTATGAGCCAACCACCCAGTCGCGTGAGAACTCCGCTTGGCTGGGAGCCCAATCCCAGTGTGGCGATGCCCCACTCCCGACAATCCGAGCAATGGGTCCCACCTCCAAGGAACTCGGGAATGGATCCCAGAGCTCCCGAATATAGACCACGACACAGCACCGGACCTCCGTTGGTACCCCTTGCCCCCGAGGCAGTTCAGTACAACAGGTCAACAGAGGATGTGATTCCCCCCGGGAACGCATTGACACCTTTTCGAGACCCGACGCCTCGTATCATGGAGAGTTGGCGCCTGAATTTTACAGGGTTCAACGATATGATATCGGCGGACCGGTTCCTTTTCCGGATTCAGGCGTTGGTATCCAGCACCCTGGGAGGTGATTCCTCGGCCTTCCTCCGGCATGCACATCTTTTGTTCAGCGGCGACGCTGCCGACTGGTACTGGAGATTTAATGAATCAACGCCACGTCCCACTTGGCACTCTTTCAGTGCAGCCTTCCGCAATCGATTTGAGGATGGCTTCACTCAGAGAGAGCTAAGGGAGCAAAAAAAGAAACGGAAACAAGGCGCTCACGAACCGTTCGACCAGTACTACACAAGCATAGTGAGGTTGAACACTCGCCTGCGAAAAACCATGCCCGAGGACGAACTGGTAGAAATTATCAGAGAGAATATGCGCTGGAATCTTCAGAACAGCCTTCTGCATTTTCCCATCAACACCATACAGGGATTGCGCCTCCATGCCCGTAGACAAGAACACTTGGATGAGCGGCGAGGTACCTTCCGTCCACAACCTCGCATAATGGGACCAAATCCCCGGAATCATCACACCGCGGAGTTGATGGCAGCGGACCACCTGCTTGCTGATCCAGTACCAGTACCGAGGAGCGGAGCACCACCGGAGCTTGAGGACCCAGCCTTGATTGATCGACCCTCCCTTGAAGCAATTACAAGCCCGACGGTCTGTTGGAACTGCCGACAACCGGGACATCGGTTCTATGCATGTCCAGCGGAGCCGACGCTTTTCTGCTACCGCTGCGGGAAGGCCGACACATACGCACCTGACTGTGCAAATTGCAAAGGGCGAAAAAACTTGCCACCGAGTGCCGCGACCACCCGTCGGCACTCCTAAACCCCGGACGAACCAATCCAGACCCCATCACTAGCTATGACCCAGCTCCCGACATGACTCCCATTCTGCTGACTCGCACCGCTAAACACAGTTCTCCCGAAGTTCCACAACCGACGCCATCCTTCGCCGAGGCCAACGCGCAGGGAAATGATAGCGAGACGAAAGTTCCTTGGCATGTAAAACCTTTTCATGTCAGGCTGCGGAATTACTTGGCTACTCGACAGCGCATCTTCCATGAGGAGTTGGCTACAACTGTCCCACCGCGAAGAAAGCGAGCCACGCGTCGGATGCGGAGCTTCTGGAGAAAAGTCAGGCAATCGAGGAAGGTGCTGAAGGACATACAATTAGACGAATTATTGAGGGATAATGTTCGGCCATATGCGTCAGTACACCTCCTGCAAAAACGAGTGTCAGGCTTAGTCGATACGGGAGCCAGCGTGAATTGCATATCTGCCGATTTTGCAGGGGAGGTACTGGCAATGCACGCGGACCAAATCCGTCATTTCACCTCCTGGTTAAGCACGGCGGACGGAACTCGTCACTCTGTAGTGGGAAAAATTATGACGGATGTCACCTTTAAAGGAGTAACTAAACCTCTGGAATTTTTCATCATACCTCAATTAACCCAGAATCTTTATCTAGGAGTGGATTTCGTTCGAAAATTTAACTTGGCCCCTGCACTATTTTCCGGTACGACCCTGGAGTCCGTCACCCGTTCCTGACCAATCTCAACCCTCTCACTTACTACGACATACACTGGATGTAAATCAGCAACTGCGTCTTGACTCGGCTATATCGGCTTTTCCATCGCACGAGAAGGAAGGTCTCGGGCGGACTGCCCTGGTGTTCCACACTATAGATGTGGGGGATGCTAAACCCATAAAACAGAGACATTTTGCCATATCTCCGGCGAAGAAAAAATCGCTATATGCCGAAGTGGATCGAATGCTAGCATTAGGCGTAATCGAAGAATCACAGAGCGCGTGGGCTTCCCCAGTCACCTTAGTTGTCAAGCCGAACAAGGTCCGGTTATGCTTAGATGCCAGACGCTTGAACGCCGTCACAGTCAAGGACGCATACCCTCTACCGTTGATCGAAGGCATTTTGAGTCGGTTGCCTAAAGCCCATTTCATCACGAGCTTAGATCTCAAGGACGCCTTCTGGCAAATTCCTTTAGACCCCGGTTCAAAGGAGAAAACAGCCTTCACAGTCCCAGGTCGGCCCCTATATCAATTCGTGACCATGCCATTCGGATTGTGCAATGCCCCCCAAACAATGACGCGCCTTATGGATAAGGTGATACCACCTCATTTGCGGCACCAAGTTTTCGTTTACTTGGACGATCTGTTGCTTATAACCGAGACCTTTGACGAACACATCGACCTGCTTCAGGAGGTGGCTCTACACATCCGGAGGGCAAGATTAACCATCAACATACGGAAGAGTCAGTTCGTGATGACGGAGGTGAAGTATTTAGGTCACATCATTGGGCATGGCCATATCAAGACCGATCCGGAAAAGACTCAAGCGATTGACGTTTTTCCATTACCCAAGACCACCAAACAATTACGCCGATTCTTAGGCTTATGCGGATGGTACCAGCGTTTTGTACGTGACTATGCCACCATAACCACTCCTTTGACCGACATGCTGCGTAAGGGACGTAAATTCGTCTGGGAGGAGCCCAGCTTGCGAGCCTTTGAAGAGCTAAAGAAGAGTCTGACTACAGCCCCCGTACTGCACAGCCCGGACTTTGACAAACCGTTCTCAATCCATTGTGACGCGAGTCAACATGGGGTGGGAGCAGTCTTAGTCCAGGTTGCACAAGACGGCGAGGAGAGACCTATAGCCTTCATGTCTCACAAGTTGAACCCAGCCCAGCGAAATTACACGGTTTCCGAGCAGGAATGTCTAGCTGCGGTGTTGGCAGTGAAACGCTTCCGAGCCTATGTGGAGGGACACACCTTTGAAATCGTTACGGACCACGCGTCTCTGAAATGGCGAATGAGCCAGACTGATCTCAACGGCCGATTGGCCAGGTGGGCACTGAAATTACAGGCATTTGACTTCACAATTCGCCACCGAAAAGGAAGCCAGCATGTAGTCCCCGACACCTTATCCAGAATGTTCGCCCCTGAAGGAGCCGAGTTGGTCCAGGAGGACGACAGCCCCCAATTGATCGATCTGGACCATCCTGCCTTCAAGTCAGCCAGCTACACCCAACTGATTCACACTATCCAGAATCAACTGCCCCAGCTTCCTGAACTGCGGTTGACGGATGGATTTATTTATAAGCGGATGGGACACGCATCCGGAGACCCCATACAAGAAGAAGAACAGTGGAAGTTGTGGGTGCCCGAAGAATTAACCACTGATCTTATCAGACGGGCTCATGACCACCCATCAAGTGCGCACGGCGGTTACGGTCGTACCCTTAGGCGGTTGAAAACCTGCTTCTTTTGGCCTAAGATGGCACAACAGATAAAAGCGTACGTAGCCTCCTGTGAGCTATGCAAGTGCACTAAAGCGCCCAACACCATTCTTCGGCCTCCCATGGGTAAGGTTGAGGTCCCCGAACGCGTGTTCCAGCGCTTGTACATTGATCTTATCGGTCCTTACCCTCGATCTGCTTCTGGTCACACGGGAGCTGTCGTGGTCCTGGACCAGCTCTTTAAATTCCCTATCATAGAACCACTACGTAACATGCACACTGGACCTATACTCAGCTTCTTGGAGAACCGAGTCTTTCACATGTTTGGAGTTTAGTACAGTAAATATAGCACGAAAAAATAGGTTTGGTCTAAGAAATGACCTACTGGGATTTGACTTGATAAATCGATAGGGGGGCATAAAAAAAACTTAACTTCAGATTTCCGAAGTGATCCCCCCCCCTGCTTTTGAGAAAATCCAAAAACATTTTGAACGCGTTTGTCTCGGAATCTATGGGTTTTAGAGAAAAGTTTATCTAACAAAAAATGTTCAGGACACTGTTATCTACATTTTATCTCATTAGAGCAAAGTCGTCCGACTTAAAATACAAAAAGTAGGTGGCGCTAAAGTATCAAAAAAGTGGTTTTTTGGCATTTTCAATAAAAAAAAATTATTTTTTTATAATAATGTAAATGGAAAAGTTGTTCGTCATAAAATTATCTACAATTTTTGTTCTAATAATTTTTTTGTAAAACTTACCGTTAACGAGCTGGAGCTTGCCAAAGTGTAAAAGTCGTACATTTATGTGCCGCGCCGATGCGTGTATTCCATTCATTTTATCGAAACATTATTTTTCGATTAATAGACCGTAATGTTTATTTAATATTCTCATTTTTAACAATAATTTTGATAAACAATTAATAATAGTAACCTTTCAGTACTGCTTGTTGTAAACGGTCAACATTGAATTAAAACAAATGTAACTGAAGGTAATAGTAAAAGATTCACACAAAATGTGAAGACTAATTTTTTTTTAATTTAAAATGCAAAATTGGATTATTGCAAACTGTCATAATAAAATCACACAATGTAGAGTTTAATGCTTGAAATTAATAAATAAATAGTTACGAATTTTAAATTAAAAAAAAATTAGTCTTCACATTTTGTGTGAATCTTTTACTACTACCTTCAGTTACATTTGTTTTAACTCAATGTTGACCGTTTACAACAAGCAGTACTAAAAAGTTACTATTATTAATTGTTTATCAAAATTATTGTTAAAAATGAGAATATTAAATAAACATTACGGTCTATTAATCGAAAAATAATGTTTCGATAAAATGAATGGAATACACGCATCGGCGCGGCACATAAATGTACGACTTTTACACTTTAGCAAGCTCCAGCTCGTTAACGGTAAGTTTTACAAAAAAATTATTGGAACAAAAATTGTAGATAATTTTATGACGAACAACTTTTCCATTTACATTATTATAAAAAAATAATTTTTTTTTATTGAAAATGCCAAAAAACCACTTTTTTGATACTTTAGCGCCACCTACTTTTTGTATTTTAAGTCGGACGACTTTGCTCTAATGAGATAAAATGTAGATAACAGTGTCCTGAACATTTTTTGTTAGATAAACTTTTCTCTAAAACCCATAGATTCCGAGAAAAACGCGTTCAAAATGTTTTTGGATTTTCTCAAAAGCAGGGGGGGGGATCACTTCGGAAATCTGAAGTTAAGTTTTTTTTATGCCCCCCTATCGATTTATCAAGTCAAATTCCAGTAGGTCATTTCTTAGACTGTAAATGCTATATTTACTGTACTAGTTCCGAAGAAACTTGTCTCCGACAACGGGGTCCAGTTCACCTCCAGCAAGTTCCGAGACCTAATGTCCAAATACGGCATCATCCACCAACGAACCGCCGTCTATTCACCACAAGCCAACGCATCCGAACGACTGAACCGTACGCTCATAGCGGCCATCCACGCCTATGTCCACCCGAATCAGAAGGACTGGGATCGCAAATTGTCCGCCATCACTAGTGCTCTGCGCTCGTCGTACCATGCCACTACCGGCATTTCGCCGTATTTCGCATTGTTCGGCCAGTACATGATCATTCACGGAAGCGCCTACCGGCTATTGCGGCAACTGAAATCGCTAGAGGACTCAATCGTGGTTCTGGAACCGCATGAAAAGCTCCAACTTCTGCGAGATCAACTGCGGAAGAAGATTGAAGAAAGTAGACGGATGGGAGAGGAGCGGTACAACTTGCGATCTCATCCTTCTGGCTTTAAGGCAGGCGACGAAATATATCGTCGAAACTTCCGGCAGAGCGATGCCACCCGACATTACAATGCCAAACTAGACAAGAAATTCGTGAAGTGTCGAGTCCTACAAGTAATAAGCCCCACCCGATACCTCATCGCGGACATGGCTGGTAAAACCCTGGGAATTTACCACGCAAAAGACCTTAGACGATGAAGTACAACTATTTCATACGAAAAACCTTGGCTTACCTAAATCTCTGCCTAGACGAAGACCTCCGAATAACACCTGACTCCCTACTGTATAGCCACTATCGAGTCTTCACGAACATGGTTGTAGCCTATTCCTCGAAATCGACCTTCGACCCGCCACGGCCCTAACCAAGACCTTTTACATAGGAGGCGGGATCGTAATTACTTCGATTTTGGGGGGGGAATGTGTAATGTGACGATCCCGAACCCTTGCACTCGGCCAGATGGGTATGACCTCGAAATGCAAGCGGACTTCATCTTTCGTGCGGATATCGTTGCGCAGAAAATATATTTTTTTTTTTCTTTTTCTCCAAATATTTAGATCTGTGGATTTAAATATTTGAAACAGAATATTAATCAAAACCCCGACGCATTTCGAGACATATCCATTTGGGAATGCCCCCTCCACCGTGGCCATCGAAAAACTATGCCACTGGCGACAAATGGAGATGCACATTGCCGCCTTGTGGCGTGCCATTCCACACACATCTGTTTTGTCGGTGGTTGTCGGATTGACAGTCCGGCGCCACGAGAAAAAGGAACGGCGGGAAATAACTGAGATTTTTAGTGGTCAACGAAAAAGTATATTTTTGTACGATTGACTGTTTAAAAAAAAAAAAATTTAAAATTTAAAATTCCGAGGTGTTCTTGTGAATAGTTAGATCGTTTGGAGAAAATTGCAAATCCCGGGAAGTTGGCAAAGTTTTCTCGATCTGCGCTATCGCCGCGAGTTTCATAAGAATATCACGGCGACGATAAAATTTGAATGAGAAATTCTTTCTCGTTCGGTTTTGTGTTTGCCATCATCGGGTCTTGTGCATAAGAAGTTGGAGCGGTTCTCGATAATTTCGAGATTGAAAGGCCAATTGGACGACCTAAAAAACGAAAGGAAATGGACATTCTGGACATCGCGAGGGTGTTAATAAATGTCGATAAATGAAACCCTGCGCCGGAAAGCGCTGAGTGCGCTTCGTGGCGAAACGTAAGTGCGAACACAAAATGACGGTACCGTTTGTTTTTAACAGTTGGAATCTTTGACAGGTGGCGTTGCGTTTGATCGCTCCGAGGATCTTTTTTACTGTTGCTCCGCATAAGCTTGCTCTCATATGTGCCTGATTGAAAGATGGATACATATAGGGTTCAAGAATGTAGAGAACGTTCTGTTGGATGGAAAGCAAGGTACCGCTGTTCTTAGAAAACAAGTGAAGTTGTCCAGAAAACATCGATGGATACCCATCAACCTGTGCAGTCATTAAAAAAATTGCTTACCAGCACCCCACATCCCAGTGAGCTCCTCAAAAATTGGTGAGCCGAGTGGAAAACAAAAAAAAATTTTTTCAATGAAACAACGGTATCATATTCGGTAATAAGACTAAAGTGTTGTAACCTGACAAGTATGTACGTATTTCTTGCTATTTATCTAACATAAAAATCAAAGAATCAAGTCCCGGACTCCACGGGTTATAAAAAAATAAGATAACACAAAAAAATAAGTTTAAGCTATCCAAATTATTCGTAGTTAAGTCTCATAGTTGTTTCAATGACAGCAACAGCGCATACGTTGTTCTGATGTTTTGTAAAAACAAAGGACCTATGATAGGATTTCACACTCATAAGAAGATTCTAAGTGGCTACGAATGTCATTTTTGTATTTGGTTAGTTAAAAATCTTGATGACAATCAAATAATTCGCCGCGATCTGAAATTGGGAAATCTGTTCCTAAACGACTTTTGATCAATAAGAATAGAATGAAAATTAAAGGCAATAATTTTAAGCAAGTTTCTCGTCAATTGAGTAGTTGGATGTATAAATTGTCTGATGAAAACGTACCACAAGTGTTTTCACAAAGCAGTGTTCTGTATTCATTATAAAATTTACCTTCGGCTTATGTTTTGAGAAAACAACCTTTAATCAAGCATGATTTGTAATAGCTTGATCTACTTTGACTTTATTTTTAGGACCATCTCCCTATTTAAATGTGTAGTTGCTTCCCTTAGGATGCGTGACCCTTCTAATGAAATAAAATCAGTATAAAATTCTGGTGGAAGAAATGGTATCTCTCCGAAATAGTTCAAACGCGGAATATTATTTTTTTTGTTTCCTTTATAGCGAAAAACATTTCGATTGCAAAGCAAAAAGGAGAAACGTGTATTTTAGTATTGTGACAAGAGTATTTGTATAGAGAAAAGTGAAATTCTTTCAAGATAGATATATCTATCGCTATTTAAATCTCTTTTTAATTATTCACATTTTTTTTCTTCGAAGTAATCTTTGTAATGGTATTATTTTATTGTTGTCAAGAAAATATTAAAATTAACGAAATATTTTAAGGAAACCGTTTACGGCTATTCGATTTTCTTATATTGCTTTTGGTATATCGATCGATATTGGTAGAAATTTACTAAGAATAATACACCTGTAGCTTAAGTTAAGCCTTTTCTAATGAATCGATAAAGGAGTATTACTTATTCGTATAAAACAATTGTAGGCTCCGATATTCATATGACTTTTTCTTTAAGGAAGACTTTATTTATTTTATCTGTCTTAACCAGATCAACTTTAACAGCACCAATTACAATAGATTCTGAATTTCGGATTTTTTTATCTTATCTTACTATTTTTCCAGTCGCATGGTTTCTTCGGTTGTTTTCTTTTTCAACATCAAAGTCGAAACTTAATTTTATATCCATATATGTCAAGAAGTAAGGCAGTTTTAAATGCATAGCAACAGATCAAATCATACTGTTAAATCCACTAGAATTATAGTAATATGAAATCATTTATAAATAAAAATTAGATTTTGAATTCTTGACTGGTTATAAGAAGAAATACGGAGTAACGTAAAGTAGGTTTCTTCTCCGTATGGTTTGTTTTGATAACGCGTTTTGGAAAACGGGCATGTTCAGGTGGCTGAAATATTGTAATTGAGCGTAACCCATTCGGAGACCCGCGACCGAAATCCTCTCCGAACTAGCTGGCCGACAAGCAGCCACCGCGTGAATGGGTTACGGTGCACGGATTGGTTGACCTGTTGGTACCATCCGTTGGCACTACTCAGACTTAACGTCTAGAACCGATGAGAGGTCGGTTCCGCGTTCGAACCTAAAAAAGTTGAAAACCATTACATTATCATGAACCAAAAGAAGGGATCTTCACAGTGGATGGATAAATTTACACTGACAAACATATAATCTAATTGAGTGCATATTATGAATTCATTGTTTACCAAAGTGTGTGCTTAGTCAAGTGTTTCAATGGAAACAGAGAATTTCCACTTTATTTAAGTTTCGCAGCTAATTACTGACTTGACTTCAAAGTCTATGCTTTAAATGTGAACTTTTTAAACTTGTTTCATATTATAGGTAAATACATGTCTGCATTAAAATTATACCGCATGAATTTCATTTCCCTCGTTCCTCGTGATTTTGATGTCATGCGATAGGGCTAAATGTAAAGAATCATGTTTGTGTGAAAAGCCTTGGATTTTCGAGAAAATTAGAAATAAAGTGAAGCATTCTCCCTTATAGATTGGCTCCTGTGTCAAACTGACATCTGATGATAGTTTACAAAACAACACATTGAATGTCACTGACTTTTATCTTTCATTATCGTGAAAAGCATGGACATCCAAGACCAAGACCGAGCGAATGGCATCAAAATCTTATGAAACAAGAAAAATGAACTTTGGGCTCCTTATGCCTTCATATACATAATATACACTGTTGCGAATTCCGGCCCCGCCGGCATTTTCCCGTTCATAAATTCAAACTGCATTGGTATCATCATCCACATTCTTTTGAGCCCACCTTTTTCTATTTTTAAATATAAATATTTAGTCATTTTCCTAATGGATGATGATTTGCATATAGTTAAGCATTATCATGGTTTATATGCATATCACCATACGAGTATGTGCAATTGAAATTATTGCATTTGGCGAAACTTGAAATATTAACAGAGGGAACGGGATTAAAATTGTAATGAACTTCAATCACATTAATTCTGAACGGCAGCGGATAATTGAGACAAAGGGTTCCAGAATTGGATCAGTCAGTAGGTAGCGAAGTCTAGGGATATTGGTTTCAGGAACCTCTCCGTGGATCAATAATGTTGTGTTTGGGAAAATTAAATTAGTTTAAATGGCAGAAAGGTTCTGTGATATTGGCCAGATCCCGCGCATGTGAAATGCAGTGCTCCCAAATTTAATTTATTTTAAGTTGGTAAATGGTAAAAGTAAAAAAATACCCTTTCTGTGTGCAAGTGTAAATTACTTGTTCAAATTAAGACTCAATTTTGTGGAGCGCCCTCAATTCTTTGCAAATGTTTTGGTGTGTCGAAGTAAATAGTGCCCGCAATTTGTTGCTGATATTTTGTATGGAGGGCGATAAGGGATGGAATCTTGTGGTATACGCTTTAAATGCGAAGAAGTATTTTCAATCTGAAAAACTCGTTAGTCTTTAAACAATTTCGATAATTTTTTACTGCAATTCAGTAGCGGGTGTTGCTAAAAGAAGTTTATTTAGTGGCGATTGTATCGTCTTTAATTTTAAAACTTTTCAATGTTGCACTTTTCTTACGCTGTCTATACTACTACTATACACTTGGATTCTAAACCTGAGGTTAAACTATGTTTAGAATAGAATAATTATTCACGCACTAAGAAGCTAGGTCATTTCGTGGGGAAATTCAATATGCCCTAAAATGGATGAAAGAAATTCATTGGAGTCGGTGTCAAATTAGGACTAACTGTTCGCACCGAATTTCAGTAAATTTATTCCATCCCTTTTTAGGGGGATGGAATAAAAAACTCATATTCTAATTCACCTTAGTTGCTAAAATTGAAACGGCATTTTAAATATATATTTATTAAAACCCGTATTAATGTTTTTCTTTTATATTTTAGATTATAACTAACCATGTCAGAAAATACATTCAAGTTTGCAACAACCATCTATGATTTTACTGTTAAAGATAATTTCGGCAATGATGTCAAGCTAGAAAAATATCAAGGCTATGTTGTTCTCATAGTTAATATTGCTTCCCGTTGCGGTCTTACAAAAAACAATTATAAAAAGATCACGGAACTTAAGGCAAAATATCACGATAAAGGTTTAAGAATTCTTTCGTTTCCATGCAATCAATTTGGTAGTCAAATGCCCCAATCGAGTGGAGAGGAGATGGTGTGTCATCTTCAGAAAGCAAACGCGGATGTTGGTGATGTTTTCGAAAAGGTTTGTTTGGAAATAAATTTTCAATGTTACTCATAATCCCTTTTCAGATAAGTGTTAATGGGGAAGATGCGCATCCATTGTATAAATTTTTGAAATCGAGGCAAGGGGGAACGTTAGGTGATTCTATCAAGTGGAACTTCACGAAATTTCTTGTTGATAAAAACGGAATTCCCGTGAAGCGCTACTCACCAACTACAGATCCTATGGATATCGCGAAGGATATTGAATTATATTTATAAAATCACCACTATCATTGTTTCCTTTTACTAACCAGTTACCATAAGCACCAACGAAGGCTGCACTATTTAAATTTAAGACAATTTATTCCAATTATATTTAAAATTTCCGCGCTAAAGGTTATGAATTATTTCATTCATGATTGGTTGTATCTTTCAAGTTTATGAAAATAAATTTACACACAAAACGATGTGGTTCGAACCCGGTTGTTTTAATATGGCCCGAAATCCCCGAAAATAGCCCTGAAGCGATTTGGTGCGTTTTTAAGGTTTTCGTAAAAAAAAAATTACGATGCCCTATTAGAATCGGTACCTGTCTGTCTGTCCGCCAGTGCGTCACAGCAAGTTTTCTTAGGAACTAGAGAAGCTACAGTCATCTCGAATATTGTGAATAGCTCAGCAGTTTCTGATTTCACAATCGAAAAAAATTTTCAAAGTTAAAAAGTCTCGCCATATAGGGATGTGATCCCTTTACAATTTCTTTTCACCGAAGATAGTAGAATGTGGTATCAAATGAAAGGTCAATTGTTAAATTTGCAATATCGATAAAGGGGTCGGCAGAGGAAGCGGAAAAAATGAAAAATGCTGTGCATACCAATATATCTCTTCAACTTTTGTTTATCAGATCGTTGGCTAAGATTTTTCCATATAAAAGAAAAACTGGGTATAATGAATTGATGTCTCGGATTGGCCGAAAATTCAAAATGTTCGTTATTATCTCCTCATACTCGTTAAACATTTTCTTTAGCACTATCGTTGTTCTCAGAGCCATTGCCATCAAATTCGCTATCATCGTGCTCGATTTCGGCATCACTTGACTCATCCGAGGATTCTGAATGCATTGGCAAACCTTTTCGCTTCCTTGTCTATAAAACCATTTCATCGTCATCTGACCAACAAATATAGTACATTACTGTTGAACGAAACAATTTGGAGTGTGTAAGCGTCTTAAGATAGTGCAGGAATATTCTGTAAATTATATTTTTTTTGTGATTCTATCCCCAAAATGAGTAAATCGACTATAGATAGAATCAACTAAAGAAAATATAATTTCACAACATATACCTATACAATCTTACGATGCTTACGCATTTCAAATTATTTCGAACAAGTTTCCAACCTAACGGTATTCAACCTTCAAAGATCGATTTGAGTATGTATAGGGTTTTCTTTTAGGGACATAACAATTTTGTATCTTTATATGAAGGCATCCTTAAACGTCAAAAGCGATTTATTCAATACTAACCGTTATAAATTTTAAAAGAATATAAAGCAAATTCCAAACAATAACAATACAAAAACTTAATGGCTCTCTAAATTTATACGTTATCAGTTAAACACATTTAATCAAAATATAACATAGTAAATTCAAAGTAATTAAGATTATTACATATTTTATGATTTGATTGGAAAAAGGAGAAGAAACCAACCACTATTCAAAAATTATTTATAATTTTAACACAACAGTGAACTTTCATCCTACCTACACCAAGTATGTTATAACCTAATTCTAGTAAAATTGACCAAAAAACCAAAGGGGATGGCACTCTGAGGCCGGCTGGCGTTCAGTCGTGTTGCGGGTTTTTCGGGACACCCGGAGCCACCCTACATATAAAACCTACCACAGATGGAAACGGACGGGAGGGGAGAGGGTCATAACGAGAAATGAAAATTCGGTTATCTAGCAATTCATGGTATTGTTACATGTACAAATAATTTTGCGAGCTACTGTCGCAATTGTTTTCACAACAATGAAGAACACGAATTCACTCGAAGACACGAGAACCCAACAAGCATGATCAGCATCTGCAAGTGACGTCACTCCATTCATTAAATTTTCTCGAATCTACCAGCTTCCTCTCGGTAGAACATTCGCCAATAAACGAGAAATGGGTGAATAGGTAGAGACCCTATATAAAGGCGAGCTGAATGAATGGGGGGATCATCATTCATTCGACCGCGATAAGAACTGCGAAAGTGTGTGGGAAGTGTGTTTCGTAATAGTGAAGTGATTTAGACGACAATTGCGATAAGAAATTTATGGACAAGTGTTAGATTTTATTTTAATAGTGAAAATTAAAATTAGTGAAAGTGTTAAACTGATTATTGTGCATTTTCTTGAATTAAATAAACTCTTTTAACTTAAATTAAAAGACATTGCGTTTTCACTTTCCCGGAACGTTAAAATTATTGGCCGCGAACCATAACGCGCGACAATGGTGTCAAGAAGTGCGAAAGAAAAATTTTGAAAGTGAAAATTTGAACATTTTTATAGTGCACAATAGTAAAATTTAAAGAAACATTAAAAATGCCACGAAGCTTAAACTTAAAAATTAATGAATTGACCATATCGGAGCTCAAGGAGGAGTTGGAACAGCGGAATCTGGCCACACAAGGTACAAAGGCCATACTGATTGCACGCTTGCGTGACGCGATCGAGTCGGAAGGCGTGAATCTGGATTCGGCTGAGTTCTCAGGTGCGGAAAAAGGCGCAGAAGGTGGTGAAGCCGGAACACCAAAACCAAAGGAACCAGAAAATGCGCTGATGCAGATGTTGATGCTGATGCAGCAAGAGCAGCGACAACAGTCATCCAATTTAACAGCGAAGTTAAATGAACAATCAGCGAAGCTAAGCGAACAATCAGCGCAGCTAAATGAACAGACATCCAGTTTGGCTGCGAAGTTAAATGAACAATCAACGAAGCTAAACGAACAATCAACGAAGCTAAGCGAACAATCAGCGAAGCTAGACCAACAAGCGATCGAAATCAAGGCAGACATCGCACAGAAGCTGGAGAAACAGTCAACCGAAATAAAAGCGGAGCTCGGTCATCTGAACAAACAAATTAAAGGCGTCGAGGAAAAGGTTGACCAGGTCGAGGAAAAGGTTTACCAGGTCGAGGAGAGAATTAACCATGAGATCAGCCAGGTCGAGGAGAGAATAAACCATGATATCAGCCAGGTAGAGGAGCGAATCAACCATGAGATGGGAAAAATGAAAAAGGAATTGGAAGCAGCAAAGGCAGTAGTAACCTCTTCACCAGCCCCAATTATAACCGCAGCGCAAAGCTCATCTAGAAATGTGCAAGCACCAACATTCGATGGGCAAACGGTCTGGAGTATTTACAAAATCCAGTTTGAAGCCGCCGCTAGGTTAAATCACTGGAATGAGCAGGAACGAGCAACTGCGTTAATTCTGGCTCTAAGAGGCCCAGCTGCCGAGCTTTTGCAGACTATCCCCGTTGAGCTGCATTCAAACCCGGCTGCTATAATGAATGCGCTGGACATGCGTTATGGAGACGATCATCTGAAGCAGATTTACCGGGCGCAGCTACGGCATCGGATGCAGAAGTCTGGCGAAACCTTGCAGCAGCTAGCACAAGACATTGAGCGATTGGCACTTTTGGCTTACCCAGCGTACGACCCAGAACATCGAGATGACGTAGCAGCAGAAGCATTCATCAGCGCCTTAAAGGACAAGGAATTGCAACAAGCCGTGCGGTTAGCTCAAAAGCAAACAGTCAAGGAAGCATTGGCTTATAGTTTAAATTTTGAGGCAGCCAAAAATGTGACCCGCACCACTGTCCGGGCTCGCGAGGTAGTGACAGATAAATCCAGGTGTGAGCGCGTGGGAAATGAGCGAGAGCTGCAGGTGAATGGTGCGCCTAGATGCTGGAATTGCGGGGAAAAAGGGCACCTGCAAAGAGACTGCAAGAAGGGGAGAAGACCGAGCTATTGTCCAGGGTGGTGGAGATCCAGACCGTGTCAGGAGCCTAGAATGGAGGCCCATCAAACTGCAAGGGCCAACTTCGTGGGGCGAACGTTGGCCACGAGTATCGACATCCCCAGCACCGTGCCAAGGCAACATCGTGGAGAAGCAGACAGATGCCTTCCTGGTCAAGTTGATGAAGAACAATGCACCCTAACAAACTAGACTGGTGCAACCCGATGGACGATCCGACCAGACCAGACCTAGTGAGGCCCAAACTGCTCCACAAGGGCAGAGTTCATGGAATTGCTGACGCCCTATCTCGTCATCCATGTCCAGCTAACTGCAAACATTGCCAACGGATTGAGGAAAAGGAGCCGCCCGTTGATCTGCGAGTGATAACGGCCGAATTCGATGAAGGTTGGTCATCGGAGGAGATTCGAAATGCCCAGTTAGCCGATGAAGATATCGGACCATTGCTCGTATGGAAGGAGACGACTGGGCGACCGGAGTGGAAGGACGTTTCGATGCATGGCGCCACCCTGAAAAGCTATTGGGCACAATGGAACTCCCTACAGGTGGATGGTGGCGTACTCAAGCGGAAATGGGAAACGGCGGATGGCAGCTCCTATAGGATGCAAACTATACTACCCAAAAGCCGTATCCACGATGTGGTTAAGGAAATGCATGAAGGATCCTCGGGAGGCCATCTTGGTGTTAACAAAACCTTAGCGAAATTGCGGGAAAGATTCTACTGGCTCCACGCTCGAGAAGACGTAGAGGACTGGTGTCGCAGATGCACAATTTGCGCTTCCGTCAAAGGCCCAAAGCGACGACTGAGAGGACAAATGCAAACCTATAACGTAGGCGTGCCATTCGAAAGGATTGCTGTTGACATCGCAGGACCCTTTCCTGAATCCGATTGGGGAAATCGATACACGCTGGTTGTAGCCGATTATTTCAGCAAGTGGCCCGAGGTCTACCCCATTCCCAACCAGGAAGCAACTACCGTAGCTGAACAGCTAGTGTTAAATTGGGTCAGTAGGTACGGCGTACCTTGCGAATTACACTCGGATCAAGGCCGAAACTTTGAGTCACTAGTTTTTGGCGAAATGTGCGAGCTGCTCGGAATACAGAAAACGAGGACAACACCGCTGCATCCCCAATCCGATGGAATGGTCGAACGTTTCAACGGCACGCTCAATAAACACCTTGCCAAGATGGTTGACGAGAACCAAAGGGACTGGGACCGACATATCCCACTATTTTTGATGGCGTACAGAGCTGCCGAACATGCATCGACGGGCCAAGCCCCAGCCAAAGTCATTTTTGGAAAGACTATTCGTTTGCCAGCTGATATAAAGTTTGGAACACCCCCCGAGAAACCCCAAACGGTCTCGGAGTACGCAAGTGATCTAAGACAACGGTTGAACCAGATACATCGGACAGTGCGAAAACACCTCGAATCGGCTACTGACCGCATGAAGACCAGGTATGATCTAAAGGCTAATTCTACTGGCTTCCAGCAGGATGACTTGGTGTGGCTATATAACCCGCAACGGCGAAAGGGTAGGTCTCCAAAGTTGCAACATAACTGGGAGGGACCATACCGAGTCACAAAGCGAATCAACGACGTCGTATATCGCATACAGGAACACCGTAAACCGAGAGCCAAAATGAAAATCGTGCATCTAGACCGTCTTGCCCCATATTACACCCAGGGAGAATTGACTACAACTGGCGACACATCTTTTCGGGGCGAAAAGAACTGAGGTGGGGGCAGTGTTACATGTACAAATAATTTTGCGAGCTACTGTCGCAATTGTTTTCACAACAATGAAGAACACGAATTCACTCGAAGACACGAGAACCCAACAAGCATGATCAGCATCTGCAAGTGACGTCACTCCATTCATTAAATTTTCTCGAATCTACCAGCTTCCTCTCGGTAGAACATTCGCCAATAAACGAGAAATGGGTGAATAGGTAGAGACCCTATATAAAGGCGAGCTGAATGAATGGGGGGATCATCATTCATTCGACCGCGATAAGAACTGCGAAAGTGTGTGGGAAGTGTGTTTCGTAATAGTGAAGTGATTTAGACGACAATTGCGATAAGAAATTTATGGACAAGTGTTAGATTTTATTTTAATAGTGAAAATTAAAATTAGTGAAAGTGTTAAACTGATTATTGTGCATTTTCTTGAATTAAATAAACTCTTTTAACTTAAATTAAAAGACATTGCGTTTTCACTTTCCCGGAACGTTAAAATTATTGGCCGCGAACCATAACGCGCGACAGTATTATATTTTGACCAAATTTAATTCACGAACAACTATTTAACAAAGATAATTAACATATAAAAATTCAATTAACTAAACCCCGTTTTTTATAAAACCAAAACAACTTCAAATATTATGCTAAGCAAACCAAAACCAAATTATTACGTACCAAGCGGGAAAAAGTAAATTCAAAACAAAATATAAAAAATAAAACTGGAATAATAATAGAATAGAAAGAAAGATATGTTAACTGCTCACCCCTTTTACGGCCTTGGATCGCTTAGCAACTGGAAGGGAACGCGGCGACTGCTAGAATTTACAACAACTATTAAGTTGATCTTCTCTTATTAATTTTTTTTTATTGTTCAAAATTGTTAATATCTTTTCTAGTACTTCAAAGTAGATGTGCACTATTGTCATTCAATGAAGGCGAACGACATTTATTCACAACAATGAAGGGGCACAGCAAGATTTAATCGCAATAATCACTGATAATCCAAAAATACTCCTCATCAAAATCTTCAGCCACTTTACGCACAAGTTGTTTTCAACGATTAAAAACTTTTTCAAGTATTTTAATGTACAGGTACACTATCTTTACTAAATGAAAGGAGCACAAGAATATTTAATCACAATAATCACTGATAATCCAAAAAGCCTCCTCGGCAACCAAATCGTCTCTCTGAATCACTCAGACATACTCCTATCCAATTCTTAATCCCAATCCTGGCTCAACTTTTCTTCCCAATCACATTTGAAACTCTCCTCGACACCGCAAAACAACCCCTCTTCTCTGAAAACCAAATACAGATTCACTAACCCAAAAAACCAATCCCGCAATCCTTTCTTTTCCCAGTTCCCACCACCATACCAAGGTAACGTAATCGAAGTTCAATATACTTCAATTCCGTTACCCACACATCTTCTCCATCTCAGCAAATGCAACAATTTCCATTTAGCATGTATGGTGATTTGCATAACCATGATAGCTCACGGGGGAACTGAAACCCAGGGTCCCAGCGGACTTCCCGATTGAGAGTCCATGACACTACCACCGGAGCCACCTTCTGATGATCTCACATTCATCCATTTAGCAACTTCAACTGTGCAACTTTTCTTAATGATCATTGGTATGAAATTTGTTGATAGAGAGGTGAGAATGAATTTTTGTTATTAAAGCATATAAGATTTTGTTAGTGGGAGAAAATGAATATAATTAGTTAGTATGAAGGAAGGAATTAGGTTTTGTTAGTGAAAAGATATCGAATGAAATTCTGTCAATGGGAAGTAATGAATGAAATAAAGTTAGTGGGAAAAACAAGATTATTATTATTACTTTTTTTTGTAGTTAAAAGTACGGTCAGAAGGTGGAATTAATATGACGGGGAAGTAAAACTTAAAGGTAAATGGTTAAATATTCAAAAGAATAAATATACAAAGAAAAAGGTATGTGTGCCCAAAAGAAGGTGGAGACGATACGGAGGAAATTTGAAGTAGCGAATGGGAGAATGCCAGTATGGCCGGAATTCGCAACAATCGTGCGGATGACCCAGACACTGAGTGTTTTGTTCAGCCGGGAAACGAAGGACTGTTGGCAGGGGTAATAAGAAGGCTGATCAAATCTCCTTTACGTGGAAGGTCCCTAGCAGCTTACCGGATTCATCCTCAAGCTCCTAAAAAACTTGCCTAGCACGGCAACGAACCACTGCAGGAATAAACCGTGGAGTAAATTATGCCACAAATCGATCGGCGGCATTGCTCACAACGAAATTTCTGACCCTAGACAACCTCGGGGGCGAGCCCAAAGGTTGTAACATTGAGTTTTCTTGTGATATGTTCTTTGCAACTCAGCTCGGATGCAATCTGATGTAGCTCGCAGGCGATCACTGTTCACACCTAACTATACTTCACCCTCCTCAAAAGCATTCACGCTTTTAAGAAGGGCGTACTCAGAGCCATGCTGGATAGGGTGGTACCCGAACATGAGAAAATAGTGCGAGAACCCTGTGGACTCATGATTCACCTTGCGAAAGCCAATACATGATTCCGAAACATTCTCATCATACCTGCTATGCTCGGACCCTATGTAGGCCCTGATGCCATTCAATGTCGACTGGCTTGACCTCTCCGAGGCATTTGCTTGCCGTGAATGATATAGAGTGAGGCAGTGCTGCACCTCATAGTCATTCATAAGCTTAGCGAATACCTTGGAGACGAACTGCACACCGTTGTCACAGTGAAGCCATTCGAGAACTCTGAAGATCAAAAAGATTTCACGCTCCAATTATCACACGACTGATTCCGCAGTGGCTTTAGCCATGGGTTTGCACAATATGAGCTTACTCTTACGGTTCAGGGCCAAAAACAATTGAGTATTTCCTGATTTTGAATGGGGTTTGGACCCAGGAAGCCCACAAACAGGCACTGCATAGATCTCGCCGAGTCTCGTGATGTGACCATCGGTGGTCTCAAAGTAGAATTCGAAGGCTTGACCTGTTTGCATATCGAACGGTCTTGGGCGTGCTGAATCACATCTTGACGCATAACGTGCCAATAGTAGTATCTCTGCGAGACTTCGGTTGTCTTACGAATTCCACAATGCGGGCTCCGGGGATCATCACGAGCTCGTACTATAAGGGAGTGTTGGTGACCCTCAGGAACCCAGAATTTTGTTCGGGGGGTATCCGGGGGCAGCGTTACTGAAGAGCCAGTACTGATGTACACTCAGCCATAAGCAAGGTGCCAATTATAAGGTTGCTTCAGGATTTACTCCTTGAGATGTTCGCACTCGGGCTCTTTAAAAGCAGACACCGGAATCAAACCATCAACATTTTTGTGCTTCAGGAGGAAAGTAATGAGCGAGGCTACCCGCTCATGCTGCGAGCAAGATCTCGACAATGTATCCACTACAACGTCAAGGGCACCTTTCCGGTTTTCAATTTGACAGTTCAGGCTCCAGCGAGCCAATCGACTAGAAAGGTCTGACTGCTATATAAGCCATTTTCGGCTAGCATGGTCGGTAATGACGGTGAAAGGCAACCCTTCGATATATGCCCTGAATCTCTTCACGCTTTGCACCGCGGCTAAGCATTCCAACTTGGTAATGCTATAGTTCCGCTGCACAATGTTGAGCGTCCACAACATTTATGCGACTGGATGCTCTGCATCCTCATCGTGTTTCTGGTACAAAATACTTCTGGTACTTGCGTCACATTGAATATAGAAGTGCCTCGTAAAATTGGAATCGGCCAACACTGGAGCGGAAATAAACAACTGCTTCACTTTATTGCAGGCGCTGTTGGCGGTAGCAAACCACTTGAAGGAGCGTTTACCCTTAAGCGAATCCGTTAGAGGAGTGGTAACCAACCCAAAGTTCGGAATAAAACGTCTATACCACTCTGCCATGTCCATGAACAGTCTCATTTCCTTGGCCATTCGGAGCTCAGGATACGAAACAATGCCTGAAACCTTCTCCGGGCCGGTGCAGAGGATACCATCACTTACCAGGAAGCCAAGATATTTGATTTCCTTCTTGACAAACTTGCTCTTTTCAACATTGATGTTCAAGCTGGTGTCCCTGAGCAGTTTTGCGACAGTACTCAGAAGCTCCAAGTGCTCATCAAATGTTGGACTCGTAACAAGCAGTTCATCTAGGTATACGTATACTTTGTCCTGCAGCTCATGCAGTATTACTTTATGCATCTGTAGTGAATAGGTATTTCAGGTCCGTAAAGGACTGCAGCGATGGTCTGCTGCCTCGGCAGAAGAAGGTGTCAGTATTTGCCGAGAATGCCCTTGTCTGGGGAGGCGTGAATGCGCTGGCAGGCTAGCATTGCGGTGTCGTGGGGCGGGTTCATTCCCCCCAGCACAAGGACCCACTACAAAGAATTTCGCATTCACTAATTTCTGGGGTTGAGAAAAGCAAGGCTACCGAAGTCGCAAAAATCGTAGGCAACTACACCAGGGGCAACTGACTTGTTCATGGAACAAGAGAAACAAGTAAAAAGAAGTGGAAGCAGGGTAACTTCGTCCTTACCTGGAGAGGCTCATGGCCCACAAATGAGAGAGGGGCAACCGGGTGGTGATGGAGCCACCGCGCACCCACCCAACCGGATCAAAATCCATAATTGTTGCAGTGGCCAGGTATTCCTCTTCTGAGTGGAAAACTCATACAACTTAACTAGCATGAGCCTTCCCATCAGAACAGAAGTACCCCGGTGACCAATTTATGCCATTGAATTATGCAATTCGATTACATAATCATATGTCATAAAGAAGCACCTTGCTCGGGCCACTCAACCCGCGCCGTCACCTGAAACAAAGAAGGTTAGTGAGTACCCGGCGGCTGGCTCATGTTTTGTGGGGGAAGCCTGCCACCGTACCGGGTCCTATACCCGGTCAAAAGGAAACAAAATAGAAAGACCGAGTTTGTAAAAAAATTAGAACATCATTGGATTTAAATTAAATATTAAATTAAAATAGATACTCATTACCATTATAATATTCCCCGTTCAATTTAAACAAATGTTAACTATGCGCTACAATCAAATGAATTCAAAAGCTTACTAGATCATACTTTTTTCCTTGTTTGGTTCTTTCCCTTTTCTACTAAGCTATAATTTTACTTTACGGAAAATGAAAGTTGTTGTGTAACTAACGAAACTTGAAACTGCAAACATGTCTCTAAATAGGAAATGAGAGAAATCAATCCTTATCACTTTCAGTGAAAACTCCAGAATTTTTAATGGTTGAAACTGATGTTTCCTTATTTGCCTTCATTTTACCATTCATATTGTGAGGCATTATATATCATAAACCACGAATCTTGTTTTTAAATTTAAAATGTATATGAAAAAAAAAATTTAAAGGCAATAAAAAGGGTACTTACCCAAACCTCCTCCTACGAGCGCTCGTGTTCGGGGCGGGTAAGGACCTGCGACTGTATTTAGTGCTAGAAAAACGTTATCTTCCTGAGATCATAATCATTTTCTTTAGTATTTAGTCCTGCGATATACTCTTCAATTTTCGATACGATATCATCGATGACTGTTTCGTTACCCCCACGGAAATGAATTTTATCAAAACTTTTTATGTGTCCGTTACAGTATTCCAGCGATGATTGAATACGATCAAAATGCCGGCAATAATCCATAGGTAATTGATTAGCAAGTAATTTCAAACTTTTATTAATGTCTCGCATAACTAGCACAACTTATAGAGTGTTTATTATTGATTTTCAATCAATGCAATTATACATTTACTTCAAATGCCTTAGGTTTATTTTTTGATTTTGCTGAAGAGATGTCACTCATACTTCGTATCCGCGCACACACTTCACCGGCAGCACGGGGTTAATGTCAATTACACACGAGTGAGGAAAATGTCGCTAAATCTTATGGGATATCGTAATAAGCGTACTAACAACACACATATGTTATTCCTTATCGATGCAGATGTAACAATGGTTTCACAAAAAAAAGTCCCTTCGTATTTTGGCTTCTTACCAACTGTCACTAACTATTTCGCGATATACCGATCACTGTTTTCACCGAAAGTCCACTGAGTTTACCTGGCGGGTAACCTCAAAAATTTTTGTACTTCGTATCACTTTTGGAAATCACGTTTTGAGTGGCAGGCCTCTTGAAAACGGGATAACAGCTTCCAGTTACTGGCGGATTCGATTCGTTGATAGAAGAGGCGAGAATATAGGTATATTGGTAAAAATGTTGCTTTCGTCGTTTCGCTTAGTAATTAACGTGTAACACGCCTTATAATAAAAAGGCAGGACCTCCCATGTCCACGCCAACACATGGCTGGTACACGCTAGAATATATCGCCCGCAAATATAATGGGCTCTCCTCGCCCGTCTTTTTATTCACGTGAACTCTGGTTATGCGCGCAGACACAGCAGTTGGTGAATTATTCGTTCGACTTTTTGCCTGCGTTTCCCCGAGATCCAAATAACCCCTCCACGGTCGCACTGATCTCAATGCAGAAATCATATAATGCACAAGTTGTTCGCAAGTCTTGCCACGAATGCTGTCAGAGAACCCTTAATAAAGGATCTAGTATTCTGACTGATCTACGCTTTCAACTGAGAACTCTCTTCTATGAGCATTTCAGATTACGGTGAAATGGAGCAAACAGTGCACGATTCCGTGTCAACTATTTAGATGACATGTAGGATACGAAATTGACCAGAGTGGGCAGTGCTTCTCTATAGAACAACTAAACTCGGGCGGCACTGTTTGTGTAATTTGTTGATTTTTCACCTTCCTAACAAGTATAACGAACGAATCATCACTGTGCACAAAAACGACAGAGCGTCAACGAACGCAGCGGCAAATGCAAAGAAAATTTGACACAGAACCGTGTTTTAGCTTCGGCTCAATGTGGGACACCTTGAAATTGCGACCGAACCGACAGAATCGCGTACTCGTGGCAATGCGAATAAAATGCCAGTTCCTAATGCGCTACAACTAGTCCTTTAATAAACATTCGAAAGTTAAATTTCCAGGAAGCTAGTAAAAGTCATTCAAGGAATGAAACGTGCGTATCGAACAACGTTATTACGACGGCCGACGTATACACTCACGAACCGTCTCGATCCCAACCATAAACGATCTTGGGTAAATTTGATAGATAATTGTTTTCTGCCACCAATCTAAATCCTGATTCTTTGAAGAATTGTTAGCATTACACGGAAGAAAATTCACTGCACTTCAACAGAGTATAACGGAAAACCACCTTTGCTCCATTCAAGTAATTTTCTTCTATTCCCTTAGCGCTACAAATTTCCCTCTAAACTTTTCCAGCAAATTAACATTTAACTTGCAATCACTTTCTGCAGAAAAGACAAAATTGTTTCCGTCAGAAACAGAGACCACTAATAATAATACCTTTTAAATCACCAATACCGTCTCCATCCCAACCATAAACGATCTTGTGTAAATCTGATAGAGAATTGTTGTCTGTCACCAATCTAAATCCTGATTCTTTGAAGAATTGTTAGCATTACACGGAAGAAAATTCTCTGCACTGCAACAGAGTATAACGGAAAACCACCTTTGCTCCATTCAAGTAATTTTCTTCTATTCCCTTAGCGCTACAAATTTTCCTCTGAACTTTTCCAGCAAATTATCATTTAATTTGCAATCACTTTCTGCAGAAAAGACAAAATTGTTTCCGTCAGAAACAGAGACCACTAATAATAATACCTTTTAAATCACCAATACCGTCTCCATCCCATCCGGCACGAGCAACGTATCAATCAACACTCGCCCAAGTGTCTCGCGGTAGGTTCTCTGCTCCACGATCATCGAGTCTCAAGTTGTGTTGAGTGGATTGTACACTCATACGAATTATTACTAACAGTTCGATGAGTGTAAGTGTATATTTTTGGGTATGATCATGATGACGATGAGCGGAATGCGCGAATGTGTAATTTCCATACTACCAAGCCGTAGCAGGATTTCCTATATGAAAATGGTTTGTTGGTTGTGTAGTGATTTAACAGGTTTAGCCTCTACTATGCACGAATTCCCTTTAACCCTTTGCCTGCGCCGAATTCTAATCGAGCAGTTTTAATTACATTAAATATATATTAATAAAATTTATAAATTGACATAAAAAAATAAAGTTTAAATGTTATCTAAGATTATCAAATAATTTAGGTTAATGATACAACGTAATAAATTTACAACCTGCTCGTTTACTACACATCAACTGATACTTCGTTTGGGGAGCGTTACATAAACCAAACGGCAAGACCTTGAAATGGAACAAGGGCCTGCAAGGAACAGTAAAGGCCCTTTTTTCCTAACTTGGGGCATCTAACGAAATTTGCAAAAGGGCATCCTTCAGGTCCAAGCTGGTAATGAACCTGGCGCTCTGCAACTGTTCCAACAGACCTTCAATCTGCCACAACAGATAGATATCCTTAATGGTCACCTCGTTGAGACGTCTAGCGTCAAGACATAAACGTACCTTGCCGGGTTTTCTCACAAGCGTCACAGGAGGGATCCACGAACTCTGACTTTCTTCTATTACCCCCAAAGACAACATACGATCGAGTTCGTCATACAACAGCTCCTGTATAATGGGCGAGACATCATAATGCTACTGCTTAGTGGGTCAAGTAGAACCAGTGTCAATGTGATGAGACACGAGACCGGTCCTACCCAAGCCTTTTGCATTATGCGACGGAAACTGTAGTTTCGCGAAGTCCAGTCAGTGCTGATCTTTTTTTGACAACACATAGAACTCAGAGCTCGGAGGCTCCGCAACTACTTCAATAGCATCGACCTGGATTGGTGCTATTTTGAAGAGATCCCGGAAGTCAATTTCAAGATGCACTGCGTGCGATAAAGAAGAGACAACTAGAAATCTCGTCAGTTTGCTGGTGTATTTAAATCGCACCAATGTGGTGACGTATCCCAGAACTGGATCCTTGTACCCTGAAGCAATCTGGACGTGGGTGTGCATAGTATGCATATGCAAATCGGACGAGTTCACGCTCTGAGAGCCTATAGTCTCTAGCAACGATGCTAGCGCAAAACAAAAACTGGCGTGATCCAAACCATTGGAGCCACTATCGAAATTTAATCCCCATTTTGTAATTGCGATAACCGTTTCATGAGTCTCAACTGTCTGGCCTAGATCCCAGAACGAAAGCTGTGACTGAATATCTTGCAAATCTTGAGGGGAGTGTAATGAAAAGCGAGTGAAATTATCATGCTCATATTGCCCTCTATGCATGCTAGACATTGCTGGGAAGGTGCTAGAGAAACTCATCAAGAGAAGACTCACCAACGTTATTCGTGCTGCTGGGGACCTATCAGGTCGGCTGTACGGCTATAGAGAAGACGCTCTAGCATTGATACGATTGCAGAGGTCGTCAGCGTGGTTCAAAAGGCAGAGGCATATAGTCACGCCAAGCGACGGATCATCCTGTTGGTGACACTCGACTATGCTAGATGTGTGGATATTTTTGATACGCTGGAACACCCTTCTCAAGGTCCAGAATATCTAATGCGGCTTTTGAGGGACTACCTAAAGGACCAAAGTCTGCTCTACGACACAACACAGGGTCAACGAAGGATCGAAGTTACATCGCGTTTTGCCCAGGGATCTATCCTTGGTCTGGAACTGTGGAATGTGTCTTATGATGGACTACTGAGACTGCAGATGCCAGATGAGTCGCGCTTGGTCGGCTATGCGGATGATGTTGCGGCTCTGGTCGCTAGACGCACCGTTGAACAAACGTAACTTGAACTAGGTATGCTAATGCGCCGAGTGAGAGACTGGATGAGTGCTCGCGAGTTCAGTTTAGCACTGGAGAAAATCGAAGTGGTCATCTTTACAAAAAAAGAAGAACCCCTAGAGTAAGAATGATCAGTACTGGAGACATATTAATCGAATCGAAGCCAGCGGTCAAGTACCTGGGGCTAATGATCAACTCAAAGATGAATTTCTCTGAGCAAATCAGGGTAACGGCTGAGAAGGCTGTTTCGGGAGTATCGACTCTGAGTCGACTTATGGCCAACGTAGCGGGACCCAGCCCATCAAGAAGACGCCTCTTGATGAGTGCTGTATGGTCAGTGCTACTGTGTGGAGCAAAAATATGGGGCGACGCTCTCAGCAAGGAGATATACCGAAAGCGCTTGGCACATGTAGACGGAAGAGGACCACTGAAAATTGCATCTTTGTATCCGACAGTCTCTGATTCGGTGGTGAGAGTCATCTGCAGGCGTGATACCTGTTGCCCTCCCGGCTAGAGATTACCTGTGCCAAAACGAGGATGTGAGGGAGATGGTTGTCCGTGAAGAGAGACAGCGCTCACTCAACGATTGGCAGCAGTCTTGGGTGGATTACACGAAGGGAAGGTGGACTGCGCCCTCATCCCGGATGAGAGACCGTGGCTAAATCGAAGGCATGATGAGACTGACTTCTATCTGACACACCTTTTGAGCGGGTATGGGTGTTTACAATTTTACCTGCACAAGATTGGCAAGTCACGGCTCACCGATTGACGGTTTTGCCCTGGAGAGGAAGACAATGCCTACCACACATTTTTTGCGTGCATAAAATGGGACAGGCTGCGAAGGGACCTCTACAGGGAGTCGAGCAGGCTCGGCCCAGATAATATAGTCGCGGTGATGCTCGAATTGATTAACAAATGGAACCAGGCGGCACATTATGTCCGGGCAGTGCCAAAAGATAAAAGGGACCCACTGCAGCCAGGGGTGTTGGGGCTGGGGGATCACTTGTCCGGCACTTCCTCTTCCCCTTTCCCCTCCCGCAAGAAGAGCGATCCCCCAGCTTGAGGGCGCTTCACGGCGTAATAAACCGAGACCTGACCCGAAGTAATGTATCAAACAGTCCCAGGCTAGGCCCTCAGGTTGACAGGGGAGGTGTTTAGTGGGTAGTCCAGTCGCCTTCTTGTGAGCATGGGAGTCCCACACTCGGTGCGTAAATGAGCACTCACCTCCCTACCACAAAAAAAAGCGTCAAGACATAAACGTACCTTGCCGGGTTTTCTGACAAAGGTCACAGGAGAGCTCCACGAACTTTGACTTTCTTCTATTACATCCAAAGACAACATACGATAGAGTTTTTCATAGAACAGTTTCTGTATAACGTGCGGGGCAGAATAATTCCACTGCTTAATGGGTCAAGCAGAACCAGTGTCTGTGTGATGAGGCACGAGACTGATCCTACCCAAGCCTTTTTTATTATGCGACGGAAATTGTTGTTTGGCGAAGTCCAGTCGTTGCTGATCTTTTGGAGACAACAGAAGGAATTCAGGGCCCAGAGGCTCACCAGTTGCTTGGATAGTGTTGACCTGGATTGGTGCTAGTTTCAGATCATAAGAGTCGATCCCAAGATACACTGCGTGCGTCAAGGAAGGGACAACTAGAAACCTCGTCAATTTGCTGGTGTTGTTAAATCGCACCAATGTGGTGACGTATCCCAGAACTGGATCTTTGTACACTGATGCAGTCTGGACGTTAGCATGCATAATATGCATACTTAAACCCAAGTCTCCGATTTAAATTATCATGCTCATATCGCCTTCCATGCATGCTAGACACTGCTCAGAAAGTGCTAGAGAAACTCATCATGAGAAGACTCACTGACGCGATTCGTGCTGCTGGTAACCTGTCAGTTGTTATAGAATGCGGGTTCTGGCTCAAAATTTCCATACGAATTGGCATTGATTTTGCGCGGCACCTAGTGTTGAAAGTTGGAACTAATGGCGCTTGTAGTGGCCAGCAATATAACTAATGGTTTGTGTCTTGGGTATGTGAGCGTGGATCTCTTGGGTGGTTGCCAGGGGAGGATGTGTGGGTTCGTGTATTAGAGTGATATATGTCGATGCCTGGGATAAGGTGTGAGGCCGGGATGGGGATGAATGTCAAAGGTGGTTTCCGGGGAGGATGCGTGTCTTGGGTATGTGTGTATCAGATTAGTATAGGTGTGAGCCTGGGATAATTAGGTATGGGTCTTAAGGAAATATAGATCTGTGTCTTAGTTAAGTAGGTAAGCGTTCCAGTTTTTAGTAGCCTCTAGCGGTCAGTTGCGGAACTAGTCTTCTTGGTTTTGTTCTAGAATAGAAATATGTCTTTACAATAGAAGTGCACATCCTTAGCCTTAGTGGCCCCTAAGAGAAAATAGTGAAACTAGAAAATTTATTCCTGTCTAAGATAGTCCCATATTTTCAATTAATAGATTAAAAACCTAGATTAAAATTAATAGCAGCTAGCATTTGACGCTTTTGGAGATAGATAATTACACTATTCATGGTTGTTATTTCTCTATAGTGAGAAGATTTCTCATATATTCGTTGCTTCTAGTCTTGTCTTAATTGTAATATCAGTTACTGTTAGAATCTTTAGAGCTTACATATAAATTTTATTCATTCATCCATTTATTTAATTATGTAAATTTTGCTAATTGCAAAAAGAATACGAAAATCAATTCCTAAATATTCCCATGATTTTTTTTTTCAACCCATACTTGAACCCATAAATCATTTGCATAGCTGCCTTCATTCAACAGACGATCCTCTACAATCTCAAGTACCTTCCGCAGTGGTGTTTCTTATCGCATGCACTCGCATGCATCCATATGTGGCATATATTCTTGAAGATGTTTTTCACACGTAATATGGAATGAGTTGATCTTTTCCATGTTAGGGAAAGGCTATTAATACTCGTGGTGAAATTTTATTAGGTGATAATTTGAGTTTGCTTCTAGTGATCTTATTGATGAGAATAGAAGCTTGTTTTTAGCTAAGTGAGATAAGTGCATGGTGATAGAGTATGATTTATGAGGTGCCGCTTGTGGTGGTCCCTATGATGGGAACACTGGATAGGGTATACATGCTACTAGATATCGGTTAATAGATATAGAAATTTGAGATGAGGTTGTTGGATGTTAGAGACATTGTAAGTATGGAATATGTTCAAGAATAAGATCATTATGGGCAATAATTTATGATGCACTTTGGTTTTGTACCTGTTGATATTTTAGACGCATAGAAAAGTACATGATGTATATGATCCAGAGTGTATGATAATTTTTTTTTTTGTGAGAATTTATGATGTTTCGTCGGCAGTGTCCTTTGTGGCTGGGAACGGAAGCTAGTTCAGCAGTTAAGAATTTTGAAATGACCGTTTTTTTGTTCGCATATAAAATAGCAATAGGTTTAAGAATTGTATAAAAAGGCAAATAAAGAATAAAGGTTATGTGGTTTCAACGCTAAACGTGTGCGTTTCAGATTTCAAGTAAAAATTTTTCCTTGTTGCATGCGTGAATGTAAAAAATTTCGACGATGCATGTTTTGCATGGTTGTTATACTCACATGCGATATACTTATTGCATGCTATTTCTCTAGTTGCATGCTACTTTACTTATCATGACTCCCTCGCTTTGATAAAGTCACGAGTTGCCTGATATTTCGCTTATCACAATTAATTACACATGCATGAAAGAGGTGTGTCTAACTTGCACTTGCATTGAAACACAAAACCTCGACTCGCGTGTACACACAAAATCTTCGGCATGTTTAATGTACCGAGCCGAGTCTCAAAAGAGAAACTTACTGTTAAAGGCGAAAGTGGGCGTGGCAAAGACGGGAGCTTTCGCGTTATAGCTGTAGCAGCTACGGAGGAAGAGATTGTCGGGGTTCTGAAATGTTTGAATGAACTAAATTGAAACCATTATTTTGCTTGATAATCAATAAATCAATTAAAAGTAGGCTATCTTCGAGTATAAAAGAACCTAGTGGTTCCAACGATGGTATCTTAATCGTTGAGTAGCTTGTTCAAGGTGTATGCCCGAACAATACCACTTCCAAGGCTTCCGCCAGGAATAGCGAAAAGCGATTGAGGCCTCGTCGTGCTGAACATACAAAGGAAAGCCAAGCAGCGGACAAGCGAACACCAACAACTTCGAAGTCCCAGACACGCAGAGGGAATCATTTGTTATGCCGACGGACCGTCCGGCATTGGAGCAGGCTATTGAAGCATCGCCCACGGCAGGCCCGCGACCATTGACGATCGAGGAATACCGCGCTCGAACAGCGAAGCTTTGCAGCCCACCACCTGAGTCAAAACCCGAGAAGCGACAACGAGGCGGCCGAATAGTTGCATACCGGCGCCAAGCAAGGGACCTGCGAAGGCTGGCACGAGTTGCGGTCACTTCGGCTGAGCGAGAAAGTTTTAGGCGGCAGTATCGGCAACTGGAGGCTGAGTTCAAGAGCCAGCAGCGGCTTAAAGAATTAGCGAGAAACACGTCTTTGCCTGAATCGCCAACATGCCCAGAATAATTTGTTCAAGTATTTGAAATTAAATAAATGTGCATTAAAACAAGGAAGATTAGTTTATACTGGAGGAAGGTGTTCGTTCGGTAGTAGTTACAGTGCTTTGCTTCCTTTACAGGTATCAACGCTATACATAGGGTGTAGCGTTGTGGTTATATTTACTCCAGGCAGTTGAGGTTGCAACGTTCGTTGCAAGAAACCTAACATTTTGGCGCAGCCGGTAGGATACCGGTTTTGCTTAGATTACAGTGATAGCGTCTGTATAGCAAATTAAGTGATGGGAACATCAACCGGCATTCGAACCTATATTAATTATTGCTTGTGAGTGAGGTTTCTAAACATCTTATTTTTCGAAAAGTACACTCTACCACGAACATGCCCTGAGGTACTCCAGTCTAAACTAATCCGTTGTTATTAAATATTAATAATCACATTTAAATTACAGTGAAATAATTTTAATTAACATAAAAACAGAGACTGCAATATAACAAGTGAGCTCTTGGTGCAGGTAACCGAATAACCGGGGAAATTTAATTTTTGATTAAAGTGTATAAAGGCAGTTTGAAAGTGAAAAAAAACTCTAAGAGTAAGGAGCATATGACTGACAAAACATTCAACGTTGATGATTTGTTCCATCATTCGACGACTCCAGGTAAACCCACCGGAGTAGTGCTACGAAGCGGGAAGGTATTACAACCTCAAAGAAGTAAGTCTGAGTCCTTTGACGTATTGAACCAGATAACCACAGCACAGGTTCTGCGAGATTCTGCCCTCCAAGAACTGGAATCAATTCAAAGTATTACCAAAACTTTAGAAGAAATAAATATCAAACGGATCCAATTCATAGACAAGTTTCGTGAAAAAACGGAAGAATTTAAGAACGAGATAAATCAGTTCCGCGGAACCTCGCAAAACCCAACAGGCCGTTTTGACCACGTATCGCAATCAGTTGATCGATTAATCACTTCACAAGATTGGAAAATTTCTCTAGAATCAGGAAATACCTCCTTTTTTGCTACTCAATCCATGGTAGACGAGAGTTCGAACGAAATGGCCGACTACATGAAAGTGGCCAAACTAATGGGACAGATGATCCCATTGTTCTCTGGCGCCCCGAGTCCCACCATAGTGTACGAGTTGCAGACCTTTTTAGGATGCAGTAGGCAGGTTTGGCAATGCTTAAACAAACTAGAGCAAGCTGCATTCATGCAAATTTTCCCTACCAGGCTACGAGGTGAAGCTTATCAATTAATTTCTTCAAGTTGCCCGACAACACTTGAAGCAGCAGAGGAGCTCCTGAACAGGTTATACCTACCACGGGAAACTTATCAGGAGTTAGTTATTGGGTTAGCTACGGCCAAGCAGTCTCCTATAGAGACTCTTACTGCTTACACATCCCGGCTGCGGCAACTGCTAAAGCGTTGTCAGGAAGCGGCAGGGCTCAAATATGGAAAGGAAGCAGCCAACGTATTAAATCAACAATTGGAGGACTTTGCTATAACATCCCTCAAGGGTGGAGTTACGAATCCATACTTACGCCAGTACCTGCTGCCACTGGAGAAGATAACGTTTGAGGACCTCATACCCAAAGCCTTGGATATGGAAAAGATGCAACAAGGAGCCCACCATGTTCAGTGGATTCATGAGCAACCCAGTTTTAGCTATCCAACCAGCCAAACCACCATGGCACTTAATCCCCTTATACCATGCTTTCAACCGCAGGCCGAAAAGGTAATAACTAGTCCAGACCATTCAGAGGTGCGTAAAAAGCCATCTAAGTTCACGTGTAACTTTTGCCATAAACCTGGACATACGTATTCCGAATGCCTAAAGCGGAAGAACTCTACTTTCTGCCCCACTTGTAAGAAGTATGGACATGATCTAAGAGACTGCAATGCAACCGCTGCCACACCGAAACAAGATAATGGTCCACAAGTGTATCATATGTCGGTAATTTGTGATTTCTGTGGCCGGCAAGGTCATCAAGTGGGAGACTGTTACCAAAAATTGAAATGGGAGAGTTCTAAAGCGGGAAACGAGAAAAAGTCGAGCCGAAAATCCCCGACTCGACTCTAATTAGAATTGAACTGGGCACCGCTCGTGGTTGATCCAAACTGTTTTCCGCGTCCCTACCCATAGATATAGGAATAGAAATTAGGACTAGGCTCACAATTGACACAGGCGCAGAGGTTAGCTTAATAAAAAAATCTGCCATAAAAGCAGGAAATATTAACTTTCGTCAGAAAATAACACTGCAATGTCCGTTTGGTCGAGGAGAAACATTAGGTACTATTTTAGGAAGATTTGATTTTCCCACTCCCCTTCTCTGCAATTTTCATGTAGTGGATGAGATACCTGGGGTAGCCGATGATGGGTTATTGGGAAACGACTTTTTAGCTAAACACTGTAACGTGGAAGGTCCTGGACAAACTCTTCGATTTCCTCGCACGGAAATCAACCCTGAGGAGTTTTCATTCCCATTATCCCTGCCAGGGGATGGGACACAGGAGCAGCGGAGTTGCCAAGTGGTGTCGAAGAGCGCGGATCCAGACCCTAGTGAGGGGCAGGCACGCGTGACACCTGAAGCACCCGCAGATTCACGACAAAACCCAAGGGACGTAATACCCACTAGGGACATGGAGGATGGCAGACACAGGGTTACTTTAGAGAAGGCCGTCACATTACACCCCCGTACCCAACAAATAGTGGAAGTCCCATTAAAATTACCTCATGAGATGCTTTGTCAATCGCAAGAGGTTTGTGATGGAGTTTTCCTAGCTAACTCCTTGCTGAGCCCTTGCAGGGTATTCATTGGCATGCTCAACGCTAACAGTATCCCCATCACAATAACCCATGTTGATCTGACACTCGAAGCAGTCACAAAATACCATATTCAGGAGTTAACTGAAGAGAAAGGGTCAACAGGCCCTACTGTAGCTCCTATTGTAAAACCACGAATTCAAATGGAACGAGTAGGGGTTGTGTCCAGGTCGGTGGAACCAGATTTCAAATTCGATTCCCGGCATTCTCCGATCAATTCTACAAGGCATGCTGATACTGAAAGAAACTCACAACTTGAAAAAGAACTGATATTATATGAACACCTGAATCCCGAGGAAAAGGGAGCTATAACGCAGCTTTGTCAAGAATTCAACGACATATTTTTCTTATCAGGCGACAAACTCACACATACGAATGCTATTCAGCATGAAATACCTTTGGTGGCCAATCAAGCACCTATCAACCAGAAAATGTATAGGCTGGCTCAGCCCCAAAAGGAAATAATTAACGAGCAGTTAAAAGAGATGTTGGACAATGATATTGTCCAGCCTAGTAAAAGCCCTTGGAACTCTCCTTTTTTGGTAGTGCCAAAAAAGGCTGGAGTTGATGGTAAGAAGAAATGGCGCGTAGTTGTCGACTTTAGGCGGTTGAACGATAAAACCATAGGGGATGCATTCCCTCTGCCTCGTATTGAAGACATCCTGGACCAACTTGGACATTCACGCTATTTCAGCACACTTGATTTAGCTAGTGGCTACCATCAAGTCCTTGTTCAGCCCCGGGACCGGTCCAAGACAGCGTTCAGCACGAGCTATGGGCATTATGAATTCAAGCGTATGCCATTTGGGCTGAAGGGAGCGCCAGCTACTTTTCAGAGGTTAATGAATCACATCTTGACTGACCTCCAGGGTATTGATTGTTTCGTGTATTTGGACGACGTAGTAGTATACGGAAAGAACCTACACGAACATATTGGCAGACTCAGGAGACTTTTTTATCGCCTCAGGGAAAACAATTTAAAGTTGCAGCCAGGGAAATGTCAATTCCTACGTCCCGAAGTCGTCTATTTGGGTCATATCTGTTCTCAAACTGGTGCCCGGCCAGATCCTAGCAAGACTAGCTGCGTTCGAGATTTTCCAGTACCCACCACTGTAAAACGGTTGCAGTCTTTCCTGGGTTTGGTAAACTACTACCGCAAATTCATTCCTAACTTTTCGAAAATAGCTAAATCCCTTACAAACTTGCTTAGGAAGGATGCAAAATATACCTGGACGGAAAAGTGTAATGAAGCATTCCAGCTTCTTAAAGCCGCTTTGGTTCAACCACCATTGCTAGCCTACCCCGATTTTAGTCAGCCTTTCAACCTAACCACAGATGCAAGTGAAGAAGCACTGGGTGCGGTATTATCCCAGGGGGAGATAGGTAAGGATAAACCAATAGCCTATGCCAGCCGTACCCTAAATAAGGCAGAGCAGAATTATTCTACCATCGAGAGGGAACTACTAGCAATAGTATGGGCAGCACACAACTTCCGCTGTTACCTTTCAGGTCGGCAGTTCACGGTGTTCACAGACCATAAACCTCTAAAAGGGGTCTTCAATGTAAAAGACCCTACTACACGTTTGGTTAGATTTCATCACAAGCTATCAGAGTTTGATTACCGGATAGAATACAAACCTGGTAAGTATAACACGAACGCTGACGCTCTCAGTAGGATTCCAGCGGAGACAGTGGAAGATACGGAACAGGTGCGCCAGTGTAATGTCACCACCCGGTCCAGAAAAAAGGATTCAGAAGTTCAGAAAGAAGAAAACCAGCTGCCTCCGGCTGATCTCTCTCTCTCTCACAGACAACCCACCTGGTGGCCCACCCAGAACGGGTTAGTATCGAGATAGATGAGTTGCCAGTAGAGTCAGCCTGTCCTCTTGGTATACAGTCGGAAACTGCAGGACCAGATAACATTACTCTATTACATACTCCCGAGCAAGTTAAGGCTGTATTACACGAGTATCATGATTCCGCTTTCGGTGGTCATCAGGGAGTTTCAAAAACATATAAAAAACTCAAGAAGCATTTTAGATGGAATCATATGTTGCAAGACATCAAGTCTTATATAAAAAAATGCAAGAAGTGTCAAGTGATGAAGAGCAGTCTTCAGCACCGTATGCCCATGCTCATTACAGACATAGCTGATAAACCTTTCGACAAAATATACCTGGACATCGTAGGCCCTTTAATCGAAACCTCTTTAGGCAATAAGTATATTCTCACTTTCCAAGATAATCTAACAAAATTTGTTGATTGGTATGCGATGCCCAACGCGGAAGCGGAAACTGTAGCCCAGATTTTCTTTGAGGAAATTATTACAAGGTATAGAATACCGAAACAGGTAGTTACGGACCAGGGTACAAATTTCACCAGCGATTTATTCAAACAAGTTTGTAAATTACTCCATGTCAGGAAACTGCAGACCACTGCGTACCATCCATAATCCAACGGAGCTCTGGAAAGGGCCCATCGTCCTCTAGTAGAGTACTTACGTACAGCTGTGGATGAAAATCCAAACACTTGGGACCACTTTTTAAGGACTGCCGCGTTTGTGTATAATAATAGTGTACACGATAGTACCAAATTGACACCTATGGATCCTGAACCTTTATATAACCATGAGAATTATTACTATAGCGTCAGATATAAACTACAAAAAATGCATTCGATAGCCCGACAGAACTTATTCTCGAGTAAAATAAAGTCTAAAGAGCAGTATGACAAAAAGATGAGGCCAGTATCTTTCCATTTGGGGAATAAGGTACTCTTGAGGAATGAAAATAGAAAGCACAAGTTAGTACAGGTATGGTTAGGCCCTTACATAGTGAAAAAAATAACGTCACCGGTCAACACCACGATTGCGATAGGCAAAAAGTTGGTCAACGTTCACAACAATAGATTAAAACTTTATCATGAATAAACAATTTTGTATATTTATTTTCATTTTTTTTTACGATTTTGATCATTTAGAAATGGCGCAAAGTTCGATAACCACACTTTTAATCCTCGCCGCAGTTATTGCCCGAATCGAAGCGGTACCATTCACTATTACACCAGTTAGCAATTCGGGAGTTTTATTTGAAGACGTAGGTGAACTCTTTTGTTATTATAGCTCTTGGAGCATTGTAATGGAACTAAACCTTGGAGAAATTCGGACGCAAATAGACCTTGCGGAGCGAGCAGAGCACTTGGTGCAACTACTTTGTTCTTTTAACAACACAGAATGCAAGGATCAGGACCGGCATATGCATGTGTTGGTAGAAAACCTAAAACTCCGCTCCGAAACTCTTCAGGAATCCTTGGTGCCGCGAAGATCCAAAAGATCCTTATTCGACGGTTTGGGACGAACCATGCATTTTTTGTTTGGGACTATGGACAACGAAAATGAGCAGGAGCTATATAGTAGGCTTGGGCAGGTGGAAAAAAAACGAAAAGCAGCTAGTGAACTTGGAGAAGCAGAGAATAAGCGTTGTAAAGACTTCTTTGGAGGAACTTCACAAACCATTAGCACACGTTATAGATAGGCAGCGCCAATTAGCAATGCAGATTCGCGATATTGAAAATGCAACTAATGCTTTGTTAGTAAGTGAACGGAAAAATCAAATCATTACCACCCTGCTTGCACAAATATTGGAAATCGAAGCAAGGCAGCGAACGCTAGTAGGTATCGCAGTAGCAACCAATAACAATAGAATACATCCTCTTCTTATATCTACCAGAAAACTTCGGGAAGTTTACGTTAAAACCGGCAATAATTGTCCGGAGTTTTGTGAGCAAGTATTAACTCAGTCCGCAAGTTTACATTATTATCGGTTAAAGGATAAACTCATAGTAGTCATAGGACTTCCACTATTTCAATTGCCAAGGATGCGGTTGCAGCAAATACATATTTTTCCTGTTAGCACTAATAAAACATACACGCTAGTGCCCGAGATTGGTTACACTCACATAGCAAGCCATATACCATCACAACAATTCCTATTATTAACGTCTATAAACGCGCAGAGTTTTAAAAAGATTAGTCACCCTGAGCCGGGAGACCTATACGTTATGCCCCTTACTGTCCCAATAATCCGTTCCCCACCCGCACAAAATGAAATTATTTCGTTGCTGCATAATCCCTATCAGAAAAAAGTTAATTTTCCTCTTCGAATAGATGTATCTCCTCGCAATGTGCTAATCAAATTGAATAAACCTAATAGTTGGCTATATTTTTTCCCAACCATCACACCCGTTCATGTGCAGTGTGACAACAATATCACAACTCATACTCTTAGTGGACAAGGGATCCTGACTGTTATTCAGCCCTGCAATATGCAATTCAACGAGCTACTTATACCGCATCAGGTGGAAAGTACGCATGATTTTAAAATTCAACATCCACCTTTCTTCCCCGAGTTTGATAACGAGCTATTTAACCTCAATCTTTCAACCCTTTCAGTGAGTCATCCTAATAATTCCCTACAATTAGTACCACCTAAAGATGGAAGTAAGATATTTCAAAGTGGGACGCATTCCCTGACAGAAATATACTCTAAATTGGACCAAATAAAATTCAAGGAAATTAGTAGAAAGCATATGCAGGTAACCCAACTATCTACGTCACTTGTAGCAATTTTTATACTTGCGGTAGTAGCATATTTAATTGTTCGCTTTGTGTTGTTTCGCTGTCAAAGGTCATCCAAAGCGCCCAAACATTCAGGAAACAGCAACACAAGTCAGCCATCAAGTTCTAACATTACCCTCAATCTTCGTGAGGAGCGGGTGACAACAAAAGAGATTCCAGCACAAACTGTTTTAGAAAAAATCACGGTAGCCCCAACATATTCCTCAGCCCGATCCTTTCAATTAGTCTAACAAACAAAAAAAAATATATTAACTAAAAAATACTAATTTTTCCCATTTAAAAATTCCCCACAGAGTCCACATATCAAATGAACCGCTACTAATATGCTCATCATATTATTTTGTCAGCGCATAAATTTGCCGTGCATCCGCACTGACTGCATTGAGTGCACTGAATTGAGTTCAGCAGCTAGAGCTACACGCATCGTCGCCAAGCTACATGCATGCACATAGGTGCAGATAGAAGCGAAAGTCCGTGAATAATTTTTCTGTATCCATATATGAGCTGCAAAAGCTTTTCTGGTAGCCGAACAATTCAATTTAGTAGGTAGCACCAATCACTCGAAGTTTTTATGATCGTACCCGATCGTGCTGACAATCCGCATATGATTGGGTGGATGGTCCGCCAGGATCATATTACCTATGCAATGAAGTGCGGATAAAATGGCGCTATGCCAAACCCTTTGCATGTTAATTACCATGCCAATCCGATTCCCCACCCAAAATACTAATAAGTAATTTAAACATCAATGATGAATGATGTCGTAACCAGAAGCTTACCATGAAAGCTTCTCGCTATGGGAAACGTAAAAGATAAATTGATTTAAAAATAGAGATTCAAAAGAATGAAATGTTGTTAATCCAAAAATATTAGGTAAATACAATTGCAAGAGGAATATAGAAAGGAAATTTTATGAAAGAAGTATATACTATTATAAATATAAATAATTGAAGAAGAAGAAGATCTTTATGAAATAAAAGTTACAAGACAAAATGATGCAAATCAGAAAATATTAAGAAGCATAATGCAAAAAAAAATTATTTAAAGTGCATGCTAATTACTAATTAATTATTTCTCGCATAGAAGAAACAACATAAGTTTAATTATGTACGTAAATTTGATTGAGTAAAGGACAATTATTAATTAAACGAAGCAAAGTACATAATTTCAGAAATATTGGAAACTGAGAAATAAATATAATGCTGTTTAATTACTCATAAACAGGTAAATACGATTGTAAAGAAAAATAATGTAAAGAGAAATAAAACGAAGATTTATAAATAATAAATGCATGCTAATTACTGTACGTCAATATTTATATTTATTAAATAGAAAAAATATGTACGTAAAGTTTGATTAAGTAAAAGATATTTAAAATTAAGGCGAGACAATGTACTATCAGAAAGATTGGAAACTGAGTTGTAAATATAAGGCTATTCAATTACCCATAAATAAGTAAATGTATGCAAAGATGTAAAAAAATGTGTAAAGGAAATTTATTAAAGAAAAAAAAAATACATACTAGTTACTGTAGTTCAATATATCTTTATTTATTACGTGTGTAAAATGTATTGTACATAAGGAATGAAATATAAAAAATATTCGAAACTAAAAAGTAAATATATATCTGTCCGGTTATCCACATTTATAAGAAAGAAAAATGTTGTCTAGGAAAAGAAGAAAATTGTAACTGAATATAAAAGATAAAAAAAATATGCATCAAATACAATCAAAATCAGATGGAACAAAGTAGTTTAAATAAAACAAGGAACTTTATCAACAAAGCAATAGACCATTATAAAATTAAATTAAAAAATGTATACATATGAAAGAACTATGAACATAAGTAAGAATACTTAATTTTGAATACTATAATGTAATGAAAAGAAATAAGATTAATAAATTAAAACAAAAAAAAAGGTAATTTAAATCAAAAGTACAAGGAGAACTTGTACAGAGTCGATAAGCGATATATTTAAAAGAAAACAAGAATTTAACGTTTATCAAGCAACATAACAGGCAAGGAAAATGTAATTTGAATTTAACCACTAGAAGAAAAACATTTCTGGACCCTATCACGACTAGGCTCTCCAAGCCATTCGTGCTCAATCTTTTTCAGCAGGATGGTAATGTTATAGGTCACATGCGATATACTTATTGCATGCTATTTCTCTAGTTGCATGCTACTTTACTTATCATGACTCCCTCTCTTTGATAAAGTCACGAGTTGCCTGATACTTCGCTTATCACAATTAATTACACATGCATGAAAGAGGTGTGTCTAACTTGCACTTGCATTGAAACACAAAACCTCGACTCGCGTGTACACACAAAATCTTCGGCATGTTTAATGTACCGAGCCGAGTCTCAAAAGAGAAACTTACTGTTAAAGGCGAAAGTGGGCGTGGCAAAGACGGGAGCTTTCGCGTTATAGCTGTAGCAGCTACGGAGGAAGAGATTGTCGGGGTTCTGAAATGTTTGAATGAACTAAATTGAAACCATTATTTTGCTTGATAATCAATAAATCAATTAAAAGTAGGCTATCTTCGAGTATAAAAGAACCTAGTGGTTCCAACAATGGTGTCTTAATCCTTGAGTAGCTTGTTCAAGGTGTATGCCCGAACAATACCACTTCCAAGGCTTCCGCCAGGAATAGCGAAAAGCGATTGAGGCCTCGTCGTGCTGAACATACAAAGGAAACCCAAGCAGCGGACAAGCGAACACCAACAACTTCGAAGTCCCAGACACGCAGAGGGAATCATTTGTTATGCCGACGGACCGTCCGGCATTGGAGCAGGCTATTGAAGCATCGCCCACGGCAGGCCCGCGACCATTGACGATCAAGGAATACCGCGCTCGAACAGTGAAGCTTTGCAGCCCACCACCTGAGTCAAAACCCGAGAAGCGACAACGAGGCGGCCGAATAGTTGCATACCGGCGCCAAGCAAGGGACCTGCGAAGGCTGGCACGAGTTGCGGTCACTTCGGCTGAGCGAGAAAGTTTTAGGCGGCAGTATCGGCAACTGGAGGCTGAGTTCAAGAGCCAGCAGCGGCTTAAAGAATTAGCGAGAAACACGTCTTCGCCTGAATCGCCAACATGCCCAGAATAATTTGTTCAAGTATTTGAAATTAAATAAATGTGCATTAAAACAAGGAAGATTAGTTTATACTGGAGGAAGGTGTTCGTTCGGTAGTAGTTACAGTGCTTTGCTTCCTTTACAGGTATCAACGCTATACATAGGGTGTAGCGTTGTGGTTATATTTACTCCAGGCAGTTGAGGTTGCAACGTTCGTTGCAAGAAACCTAACATTTTGGCGCAGCCGGTAGGATACCGGTTTTGCTTAGATTACAGTGATAGCGTCTGTATAGCAAATTAAGTGATGGGAACATCAACCGGCATTCGAACCTATATTAATTATTGCTTGTGAGTGAGGTTTCTAAACATCTTATTTTTCGAAAAGTACACTCTACCACGAACATGCCCTGAGGTACTCCAGTCTAAACTAATCCGTTGTTATTAAATATTAATAATCACATTTAAATTACAGTGAAATAATTTTAATTAACATAAAAACAGAGACTGCAATATAACAAGTGAGCTCTTGGTGCAGGTAACCGAATAACCGGGGAAATTTAATTTTTGATTAAAGTGTATAAAGGCAGTTTGAAAGTGAAAAAAAACTCTAAGAGTAAGGAGCATATGACTGACAAAACATTCAACGTTGATGATTTGTTCCATCATTCGACGACTCCAGGTAAACCCACCGGAGTAGTGCTACGAAGCGGGAAGGTATTACAACCTCAAAGAAGTAAGTCTGAGTCCTTTGACGTATTGAACCAGATAACCACAGCACAGGTTCTGCGAGATTCTGCCCTCCAAGAACTGGAATCAATTCAAAGTATTACCAAAACTTTAGAAGAAATAAATATCAAACGGATCCAATTCATAGACAAGTTTCGTGAAAAAACGGAAGAATTTAAGAACGAGATAAATCAGTTCCGCGGAACCTCGCAAAACCCAACAGGCCGTTTTGACCACGTATCGCAATCAGTTGATCGATTAATCACTTCACAAGATTGGAAAATTTCTCTAGAATCAGGAAATACCTCCTTTTTTGCTACTCAATCCATGGTAGACGAGAGTTCGAACGAAATGGCCGACTACATGAAAGTGGCCAAACTAATGGGACAGATGATCCCATTGTTCTCTGGCGCCCCGAGTCCCACCATAGTGTACGAGTTGCAGACCTTTTTAGGATGCAGTAGGCAGGTTTGGCAATGCTTAAACAAACTAGAGCAAGCTCATGCAAATTTTCCCTACCAGGCTACGAGGTGAAGCTTATCAATTAATTTCTTCAAGTTGCCCGACAACACTTGAAGCAGCAGAGGAGCTCCTGAACAGGTTATACCTACCACGGGAAACTTATCAGGAGTTAGTTATTGGGTTAGCTACGGCCAAGCAGTCTCCTATAGAGACTCTTACTGCTTACACATGCCGGCTGCGGCAACTGCTAAAGCGTTGTCAGGAAGCGGCAGGGCTCAAATACGGAAAGGAAGCAGCAAACGTATTAAATCAACAATTGGAGGACTTTGCTATAACATCCCTCAAGGGTGGAGTTACGAATCCATACTTACGCCAGTACCTGCTGCCACTGGAGAAGATAACGTTTGAGGACCTCATACCCAAAGCCTTGGATATGGAAAAGATGCAACAAGGAGCCCACCATGTTCAGTGGATTCATGAGCAACCCAGTTTTAGCTATCCAACCAGCCAAACCACCATGGCACTTAATCCCCTTATACCATCCTTTCAACCGCAGGCCGAAAAGGTAATAACTAGTCCAGACCATTCAGAGGTGCGTAAAAAGCCATCTAAGTTCACGTGTAACTTTTGCCATAAACCTGGACATACGTATTCCGAATGCCTAAAGCGGAAGAACTCTACTTTCTGCCCCACTTGTAAGAAGTATGGACATGATCTAAGAGACTGCAATGCAACCGCTGCCACACCGAAACAAGATAATGGTCCACAAGTGTATCATATGTCGGTAATTTGTGATTTCTGTGGCCGGCAAGGTCATCAAGTGGGAGACTGTTACCAAAAATTGAAATGGGAGAGTTCTAAAGCGGGAAACGAGAAAAAGTCGAGCCGAAAATCCCCGACTCGACTCTAATTAGAATTGAACTGGGCACCGCTCGTGGTTGATCCAAACTGTTTTCCGCGTCCCTACCCATAGATATAGGAATAGAAATTAGGACTAGGCTCACAATTGACACAGGCGCAGAGGTTAGCTTAATAAAAAAATCTGCCATAAAAGCAGGAAATATTAACTTTCGTCAGAAAATAACACTGCAATGTCCGTTTGGTCGAGGAGAAACATTAGGTACTATTTTAGGAAGATTTGATTTTCCCACTCCCCTTCTCTGCAATTTTCATGTAGTGGATGAGATACCTGGGGTAGCCGATGATGGGTTATTGGGAAACGACTTTTTAGCTAAACACTGTAACGTGGAAGGTCCTGGACAAACTCTTCGATTTCCTCGCACGGAAATCAACCCTGAGGAGTTTTCATTCCCATTATCCCTGCCAGGGGATGGGACACAGGAGCAGCGGAGTTGCCAAGTGGTGTCGAAGAGCGCGGATCCAGACCCTAGTGAGGGGCAGGCACGCGTGACACCTGAAGCACCCGCAGATTCACGACAAAACCCAAGGGACGTAATACCCACTAGGGACATGGAGGATGGCAGACACAGGGTTACTTTAGAGAAGGCCGTCACATTACACCCCCGTACCCAACAAATAGTGGAAGCCCCATTAAAATTACCTCATGAGATGCTTTGTCAATCGCAAGAGGTTTGTGATGGAGTTTTCCTAGCTAACTCCTTGCTGAGCCCTTGCAGGGTATTCATTGGCATGCTCAACGCTAACAGTATCCCCATCACAATAACCCATGTTGATCTGACACTCGAAGCAGTCACAAAATACCATATTCAGGAGTTAACTGAAGAGAAAGGGTCAACAGGCCCTACTGTAGCTCCTATTGTAAAACCACGAATTCAAATGGAACGAGTAGGGGTTGTGTCCAGGTCGGTGGAACCAGATTTCAAATTCGATTCCCGGCATTCTCCGATCAATTCTACAAGGCATGCTGATACTGAAAGAAACTCACAACTTGAAAAAGAACTGATATTATATGAACACCTGAATCCCGAGGAAAAGGGAGCTATAACGCAGCTTTGTCAAGAATTCAACGACATATTTTTCTTATCAGGCGACAAACTCACACATACGAATGCTATTCAGCATGAAATACCTTTGGTGGCCAATCAAGCACCTATCAACCAGAAAATGTATAGGCTGGCTCAGCCCCAAAAGGAAATAATTAACGAGCAGTTAAAAGAGATGTTGGACAATGATATTGTCCAGCCTAGTAAAAGCCCTTGGAACTCTCCTCTTTTGGTAGTGCCAAAAAAGGCTGGAGTTGATGGTAAGAAGAAATGGCGCGTAGTTGTCGACTTTAGGCGGTTGAACGATAAAACCATAGGGGATGCATTCCCTCTGCCTCGTATTGAAGACATCCTGGACCAACTTGGACATTCACGCTATTTCAGCACACTTGATTTAGCTAGTGGCTACCATCAAGTCCTTGTTCAGCCCAGGGACCGGTCCATGACAGCGTTCAGCACGAGCCATGGGCATTGTAGTAATTGAAGAGGTCAGGAGTGTGAAGAGCGATTTATAAATGATCATCTTGATTTCCTCTATTCTGAATGCAAAGAAATGGTATCACAAGAGAAACGAAAAGATCTACGGAATATGTATGTCATCCTGAAACCCATACCAGATCGATTGAAGGATATGTTCAAACAAACGTTCCTCGATCATATCAAAAATGAGGGCATTGAAACAATATCTACGCTGAAAGGTGAAAATATTCACATTCAATTTGTCGAGAATATGTTGAAGGTGCATCAAAAATATCAAAAGTTGATAGCTGATGTTTTTGAGAATGACTCGCTATTTTTAAGTGCATTGGACACAGCATGCGCGAGTGTAGTAAATAAACGAATGCAACATTTTCCTTCTGCACTTCAGAGCAGTAAATCAAGTCAAGTCTAGATTTCAAAGAGCCGTTACTAGAACTTGAAGAGAAATATTCTGAATTGAATCTCAACTCAAAGTCTACGAAACAGACGGAAAAAGTAGAGGAAGATGATACTGAAGCTGTGCATGAGGGACAGAAAAAATGACATTGTATTGGAATTGGATTATCCCGTTGATGCGGTGAATTTCGAGGAGTCTGCTCGAAACCGCCACACAGCGCGGACGCCGCGTAGAGAAAAAAAAGGGAGAGTTTAAGCGATTACAGGCGGATTGCTATCGCTGATGCTGAAGATTCGAAGTGTTCTTGGCATATCTTGATTTTTGTCGAAGGCAATGGTGATAATAAAACATCGTTTGTGATATTTTATTGAGCGATACTTGTAAAACTCGGGGGGGAGTTGATATCCACCTGCACATTAACTCGGATCGTGGGTGAATTTTGTGCGCGTTAACTTTAATGAAATGCGTGTAAAAACGTTGTAAAATGACGACGTCCGCCTCTAAATGATTCTTAGTAATCCCAAGAGACTTGTGTTTCGTCCTCCCTCATCTTTCGGATCGCAATTTTCCGCGTCTGAGTTATGTTCTCAGCTCTCCTGTCCGTTCCAACTATTGTGCAATATGGAAGAATATCTTCAAGTGCGATCGTTTCCCGCTATTCGTTCAACCTATTGTGTTTTTTGCTCAAGTATTGACTGCTCTCTCGACAACTATTAAGCACAACGAATATACCACAGATAAAGGGAAACAGCAACCAGCAGGAAAGAGAGATGGTGGGAATGATACGGGAGATCACGAAGAAAAGTGAAAAGGGAATCGTCGATTGGCAACTGGCGGTAACGGGAGTGGCATTTGCTGGTGTTGTTTGTGCTGTTGCCGGGAGATTGTCGTGAGTAGAGGAATCTGCTTGGAATTGGCAACGAGCGCGGATGCGTGGGATGGAAGTGCTGGAGAAGATTGCAGGCTGTGATTGCGGTTTCCATTCGGGAGTTCAAATGCCGTAATCGTTTGAGTTGCGTTAATTATCCCGCGTTTTATCTGTGAGAAATCAATGTTACAGTAGAAACATAGTCGAATGGAGAAGATTACGGAATAGGGAATTTGAAAGGAATGCACTCGACGACGCTGCTGAGTGGTCAGCGAATTTAACTTCCGAGTAACTACTAACGAACATTTACCGTTGACGATTCGCCGAAAGTTTTGCATGTGACCTCGTAGATGTGAATCTGATTTGCGGTTTTAATTTAGTGACCGGTCGGGAAATAATCGAATTTTTTTTACATGTGACCTCAATTTGACGTTTTGCTCTGAAACTTTCTTGTGTGCTGCTACTACTGCGGCCTGCGACCATCCGATGGATGGATGAATGCATTCTTCTTGGATCGGGAATCTTGTTTAGCTGGTGTTTCTATAATTCAAAATAATTGAGCCGCGAGGGCAGTGACAAAAGCGGGAAAATGAAAACAAGCGGAAAGTGATTGAGAACGAGTGGAATTGTTGCGGGGTTTCGCCGTGACCATCGAATTAACAAAACACAAATGCGAATGTGAATAGGAGAGTAATTTGGTTTCTTGGAATTGCATTGAATACAACTCCACGCTTTTACAATAACACCGGAAGTGAATGAATGAATGAAGCCCTTCAATTAGTCGCCGGGTTTATTAGTATTTATTTTTGCATGGACTGTTTTAAATGATTAATAATCTTTGTTATTCCTTGGCTTGTGAGTCGGGAAAAATTTTATTTTTGGATTTTCCCGAATTTAACAGAAGATACCTGCACCCATCGAGCGCTCGACGGAACATGCAGGTGAGTACCTTTTGGTTGCCTGATTTTGTTATTTATATACTTTTGGTTACATTTGCTTTATATCTACTTTCTTTTAAATTTTTTTTGTATACGTTTTTATATTTGAGTTTAAATTCTTTTTCCAAATCAATTCATTTAGATGTCCATTTAATTTTTTTTTGCGTTAGATTTTTTTTGCGTGTTTATCTTTCTAATTTAATAAAATAATTATCAAATTTTAGTTTTTTTTTTTTTGAAATATATAAATTACTTTTAAAAATTGAAAAATTTATGGGATGATATATTCAATAAAAATGAATTAATAACGTACCCGAGGGTCTTTCCTTTCCTCCATTTCTAATCGGGTATAGGACCCGGTACGGTGGCAGGCTTCCATCCCAAAACATGAGCCAGCCGCCGGGTACAATCTAATTCCTTCTTTTGTTTCAGGTGACGTTATGGGTTGAGTGGCCCAAGCAGAGTGCCTTTTTATGGCATAGATTTATGCGATCCAATTGTATAATTCTATGACATAAATTGGTCACCGGGGTACTCCCCTTCTGATGGGAAGGTTCATACAATTCAAGTTGTATGAGTTTTCCACTCAGAAGAGGAATACCTGGCCACTTCAACAAGCTATCTTTGGATTTATTCCGGTTGGGTGGGTATGAAGGGGCTCCACCACCACCCGGTTGCCCCTCTTTCATTTGTGGGCCATGAACTTCGTTGGGTAACGACGAGGTCACCCCAAGTTCGCCTTTCTTCTCAGGTTTCACTTGTTCTCGTAACAAGTACATCTCCTTCGGTGAGGTTATCTACAATTTTGCGACTTCAGTCGCCTTTTTGATCTGAAAGCAATTCGTGAATGCGAAATTTTTTGTAGTGGGTCCTCGTGCCGGGGAAACGAACCCGCCCCACGACACCGCAATGCTAGCCTGCCAGCGCATTCACGCGTCTCCGGACGAGGGCATTCCCGGCAGATACCTTCATCTTCTTCTGCCGGGGCAGCAGACCATCGCTGCAGTCCTTCACGGACTTATGAAACTCATTTATTCACTACAAATGGCGCCCAACGTGGGGCCCGAAATGCCCGGCTGTATCATCAGTCGTGAGCACGAGACAGTCCATCGTCTCTAGGTGTCCCCACTAGGTGTTAGAATTATTGGCGGGTAGATAACTCCCGAGGGTAATTGCACTGATCGTGACCCAGCAATTAGTAACTTTCGAACTTGTGTTGTCTTCGGACATCAATATCGTTTGGTCCTGCTTTTGAATTATACTTTGGTGGTTTACCACCATTGTATAACTAGTAAGGCCAAATGATATTAGAGTCCCTTTTTGTGTTCGGAGGTTATTATCCCAACAACTTTTTGCGGAGGATTCTGATCCGCTCCCCAAACTAGCGGCGCCTAGGTGTCTTAAACTACATGGATCTTGATTTCATGTGATTGGCTGATTAGCTAATCCATGACTATCCATGACAAGACACGCGCTGCTTGTGGATTAGAATCCCACCCTGGGCTAACAAGTTGCAACTTGAGAAATTTGCTAATGAGGGATCACTTCTGAACCCTGATTTTCATGGTGCCACAAGAGAGTGTCCCTGAAACGCTTTAAAAGGATTGTGCCATGGTGTCCATACTTGGGAGGAAGGATGGAAAGGAAAGACCGGTTATATATTTTTTTTTTTTGATAAAGTAAAAATTTTGATAACGTAATTAAAATTTTTTTTGTGAGGATTTTTGAATAGTTCGCCACTGACGGCCACATAAGAATTTTATAGTTCGTAGTAACTCTTCTCACCTTTTCTTCATTATTTATATATATTTATTTAGGTTTAGTTAGAAAATTAAATTTCCTTTAGGATGTCGACCAAACGCACGCCAGACAAGCGCAGGTTGCGTTCGGAAGCGGGGCCCACGGCATTATGCGTCATCTGCCAGCAGGCGCGAAATGATGGAACGTCCATACAAACGTTGGCGTGCGGACATGAATTTCATGAGGCCTGTGTGACCCAGCATTTATTGGTTAGCCGTACTTGCCCTTTATGCCGACAACCAGCCACCTCGGCGGATAGACCTTCGAGCCACCTAGAGCTTCCAGCTGCTTTAGGGGGGCGGTGCCCAAACCAAAGGACCGGCGGGAGCAGGTTCCAACAGCGGCTGATGAGCCTGACTTAATGGGCCGAGCTGAAGCAGTTCCGCCTGCGGAAGAGGCGAGACCCACTGTGGCTGTGGAAGCGACAGTTTTACAAGACCTAATGGCGCTCATGCAGGACCTGTCCACCCGGGTAGCCTCGCTGGAAAGCCAGAAAGAGAATCCAGCACCACCTCGGCCAAGAACGCCTCCTATGTGGGATTCGGACCCAAATCCGTGGGATTTTCCAGTAGACTCGCGGCGCGATCACGAACGAATCCGGCAAGGTGCAGCAATGAATCCGTTGGCTCCAGTGTACCGGCCCCGATTGAGCCAAGCACCGCCACCAAATCAGGCTCCAGTGATTCCGCCGGACCAACGCTTCCATCCACACGATATGTATCGGCTGAAGCCGACACAGATCCCCAGCATCATCCAGGGATGGAATCTGCATTTCAGTGGGGAACCCAATACTATAACGGTGGAAGTCTTCATAAGTCGGGTGGAGTCGCTGATTGAGCAGATGCTAGCAGGAGACCGCACGGCGCTCGCAGGATACTTGCCAATGCTGCTTAGGGGAGCAGCACTTGAGACATATTGGCGAATACATTCAGCTCCACCATCAATACGCTGGTCACGGTTGAAGGAGGTACTCCGCATGGAGTATCCTACGGTCGACATGGACGAATTAGTACTGGACAAGATGAATGCTAGATGGCAGCGTCCGGACGAGTCCTTCCATCAATATCGAGCCGATATCCTTCGGCTGAATGACCAGTTGTCAGAGCCGTTGTCTTCTACCCAAATACTGCGCCTGCTAAAGCGCAATCTAAGGCCGGAGATTCGTCGCCATATCGTGAACTCCGATCCACAGAGTATGGAGGCCCTGCTGAGAACTGTGCGTCGTATAGAAGGGTTTGAGGAAGATCTACGGGACCGGCCATACTTGCTAGCCAGGACGGGTCCTCGACGAGGAATCGCGGAATTGGCCCCAGATTATACCACCATGGATCTGGAGGAAGATTTGGACCCAGACCAGCTTGCTGTAGCCGCAGTGGGAAGTCTTACGACATGTTGGAATTGCCATCAAACCGGACACCGGTTCATCTCATGCCGAGCAGAGCGTAAGGTTTTCTGCTACGGTTGCGGCAAGCCGGACACTTACTTCCCGGACTGCTCTGAATGTGCCGCGCGAAAAAACGGCCAAAAGAGTACCCAACCACCTCAGCGGTACTCGAAGCCCCCGCAGTAGCTCCTCAGCCAGCTGCTCACCCCTACAAACCTGACGTTAACCCACCAGCCATGACCACTACGACTGCGGATGTTCACTCTCTTCCGGAGACCTCACCAACAACAATCTTGAAGCGACCATCGCAGTCACTGCCAGAAGAACCCCGGCAGCCTCAATTACCTTATCATGTGCGACTGGAGGAATATCGGGTGGCTCGAGAGCGAATATTTGCTTCCGAAGTAGTCACTTCCCGCCCGCGCACGACAAAATGGTCAACCCGTCGTTGGCGGAATTTCCGCAAGAGAGTGCACACCTGCCGTCAAACCTTAAACTCTTGTAACATCTCGGAGGTTGCTGAGAATGAGATCAGACCTTATCATCCAATTAAAGTGTTGGGCGAGACCGTGTTTGCATAGATCGACACGGGTGCCAGTATCAGTTGTCTTGCCTCGAGCTTTGGCTCGCAGGTGCTCCAAGACTATCCGAACTTGATTAAATCCTGGCGCACTGAAATCAGTACAGCTGATGGCACCAAACACCCTATACGAGGTAAACTAACCACACCCGTGACGTTCAGGGGTCAGACGAAGGATATTACGTTCTACATTATTCCGTCTTTGACTCAGAATGTGTACCTTGGCGTCGATTTCGTCCTTCGCTTTGGACTGGCCTCAGATTTATTCACAGATTTGTCTTTAAAAACCAGAAATGTCAACGAAATCGCTTCTACTCCCGATAGGCATGACCTGACGCCTAACCAACGACAACGCCTGGAAGCATCCATCGCTGCTTTCCCATCTTACGCTACCCAAGGCCTTGGCCGCACCACCCTAGTCTCACACGCCATCGACGCTGGCGATAGTAAACCGATTAAACAGAGACACTACGCCATCTCACCGGCCATGAAAAAATTGGTGTATGCGGAGCTAGATAGGATGCTCGAGTTGGGGGTCATAGAAGAGTCCCAAAGTGCCTGGTCATCACCGGTAACCTTGGTGGTGAAGCCAGGTAAAGTCCGCCTCTGTCTTGATGCCCGTAAGGTAAATGCGGTTACCATCAAGGACGCGTACCCTCTTCCACTCATCGATGGAATACTAGGGAGACTGCCGAAAGCCAATTATATCACCAGTCTCGACCTAAAAGACGCCTTCTGGCAAATTCCACTCGATGAGGAGTCGAGGGACAAGACCGCCTTCACAGTGCCTGGACGACCATTATATCAGTTCGTCACAATGCCCTTTGGCCTGTGTAACGCGCCGCAAACGATGACTCGGTTGATGGACAAGGTCATCCCACCTCACCTGAAACACCAAGTGTTCGTGTACCTTGACGGTCTGTTACTCATCACGGAGACGTTCGATCAACACCTCCGACTTCTACAAGAAGTAGCCCTGCACATCAGTAAGGCGGGACTCACCATCAACGTACAGAAAATTAAGTTTGTCATGAAAGAAGTCCAATACCGAGGACATGTCATAGGACATGGCACTATCAAAACGGATCCAGACAAAACTCGTGCGATTGATGAGTTCCCCTTAACAAAAACTGTGAAGCAGCTACGACGCTTCCTTGGTGTTTGCGGTTGGTACCGAAGGTTTGTTCGGAATTATGCAACAGTTTCAGCGCCCCTGTCAGACATGTTGCGGAAGGGGAAGTTCGTTTGGACCGAACTCAGCCGAAAGGCATTTGAAGAGCTTAAACAAGCCCTCACATCAGCTCCTGTCTTGCACAGCCCCGACTTCACGAAGCCCTTCTCCATTCATTGTGACGCAAGTCAACATGGAGTAGGAGCCATGCTGGTGCAATTGACCGACGAAGGAGAGGAAGCTCCCATCGCCTTCATGTCCAATAAGCTGAATTCGGCCCAAAGAAACTATACTGTTTCCGAGCAAGAATGTTTGGCAGCGGTAATGGCTGTGAAGAAATTCCGAGCTTATATCGAGGGCCACCAATTCGAGATCATCACGGACCACGCGTCACTACAATGGTTGATGAACCAGGCAGATTTAAGTGGACGCCTAGCCAGATGGGCTCGTAAACTGCAAGGGTTCAAGTTCTCCATCAAACATCAGAAAGGAACCCAGAACATCGTACCCGACACCCTCTCACGGATGTTTTCCCCAGAGGGAGCCGAATTGACAATAAATGACGAGGACCCCATCGAAATAGATTTGGACAGCCCACATTTCGAATCAGACAGCTACAAAGAGTTGAGGCAAACCATAGCGACCCAACAACCACAGCTGCCTGATTTGAAGGTAATAGACGGCTACGTGTGTAGACGAAATGAATACGCCACTGGTGATCCATGGCAGGAAGAAGAGTCTTGGAAACTCTGGGTACCGGAGGAAATGACACAACACCTGATCCTCCGCGCACATGACCATCCTTTAAGTGCCCACGGAGGTTACGGTCGGACGTTACGGCGACTCAAGAAATACTTCTTTTGGCCTAAAATGGCATCCCAGGTCAAAGACTACGTGAGCGCCTGTGAGACCTGTAAAGGCACCAAAGCGCCCAACCAGCCTCTTCGACCTCCTATGGGTCAACTCAACGTCCCAGAACGCGTATTCCAGCGTCTATACATCGATCTACTCGGTCCATATCCTCGGTCTTCCATGGGACACATCGGAGCTATAGTCGTTCTAGACCAGCTTTCAAAGTTCCCAATGGTGGAACCTATCCGTAAATTCACAACTCCATCGATCGTGAAATTCTTAGAGAACCGGGTATTCCATGTGTTCGGTGTTCCAGAGAGCGTGTACTCAGACAATGGAGTACAGTTCCGGTCTCGGCAGTTTAAGGGCCTACTTGAGCAGTATGGCGTTGAACACCAACTGACGCCCATATACTCTCCTCAGTCCAACGCATCAGAACGGTTGAACCGCACCCTATTGGCCGCGATCCGTTCCTACGTCCACCCATCTCAAAAGGATTGGGATCGGCGATTGTCTGCTATCACATGCGCCCTGCGATCCTCGTATCATTCCGTCACCGGTGTCGCCCCTTACTTTGCCGCCTTTGGACAGCACATGATTTGCCACGGTAAATCATACCGGCTGTTACGGCAATTAAAGTGTTTGGGAGACCCCGTCGTTGCGCTGGAGCCCCACGAACGGTTGTGAGACCTCCGCCAATAAATCGGACGGAAGATTAAGGCCGCAGGAAGTGCAAATGAAGCACAGTACAATCTCCGGTCACGATCTGCTAATTTCAAAGAAGGAGATGAAGTGTTCCGGCGAAATTTCCGCCAAAGTGACGCCGCGGGGCATTACAACGCCAAGCTGGACAGGCGATTCTTGAAAAGCCGCATAAAGAACTAACGTAACCGGTACCTGATAACAGATCCATCGGGAAAAGAAGTGGGGATATACCACGCGAAAGACCTGTGCCGATAGATAATTAGTCACGTCTGTTTGCCCGTCCGCATATATTTTCAAAAAAACGCGCAGGGGTTGTATACTTCCGGGCAAACATAGACATAAGTCAGTCCGTCCGTCTGTCAAGTGTGTTTTTCTTTTATTGTCCGTCATCTCTAGTCCCGACGCCGGAGACAATCCATGGTACACAGAAAGATCCTTCAGCTCCTTTTTCGCAATCCGCATCGCCTTGGGATCGCGAGAAAATTAGCTGCCCTGTAGTAATTGAAGAGGTCAGGAGTGTGAAGAGCGATTTATAAATGATCACCTTGATTTCCTCTATTCTGAATGCAAAGAAATGGTATCACAAGAGAAACGAAAAGATCTACGGAATATGTATGTCATCCTGAAACCCATACCAGATCGATTGAAGGATATGCTCAAACAAACGTTCCTAGACCATATCAAAAATGAGGGCATTGAAACAATATCTACGCTGAAAGGTGAAAATATTCACATTCAATTTGTCGAGAATGTGTTGAAGGTGCATCAAAAATATCAAAAGTTGATAGCTGATGTTTTTGAGAATGACTCGCTATTTTTAAGTGCATTGGACACAGCATGCGCGAGTGTAGTAAATAAACGAATGCAACATTTTCCTTCTGCACTTCAGAGCAGTAAATCAAGTCAAGTCTAGATTTCAAAGAGCCGTTACTAGAACTTGAAGAGAAATATTCTGAACTGAATCTCAACTCAAAGTCTACGAAACAGACGGAAAAAGTAGAGGAAAATGATACTGAAGCTGTGCATGAGGGACAGAAAAAATGACATTGTATTGGAATTGGATTATCCCGTTGATGCGGTGAATTTCGAGGAGTCTGCTCGAAACCGCCACACAGCGCGGACGCCGCGTAGAGAAAAAAAAGGGAGAGTTTAAGCGATTACAGGCGGATTGCTATCGCTGATGCTGAAGATTCGAAGTGTTCTTGGCATATCTTGATTTTTGTCGAAGGCAATGGTGATAATAAAACATCGTTTGTGATATTTTATTGAGCGATACTCGTAAAACTCGGGGGGGAGTTGATATCCACCTGCACATTAACTCGGATCGTGGGTGAATTTTGTGCGCGTTAACTTTAATGAAATGCGTGTAAAAACGTTGTAAAATGACGACGTCCGCCTCTAAATGATTCTTAGTAATCCCAAGAGACTTGTGTTTCGTCCTCCCTCATCTTTCGGATCGCAATTTTCCGCGTCTGAGTTATGTTCTCAGCTCTCCTGTCCGTTCCAACTATTGTGCAATATGGAAGAATATCTTCAAGTGCGATCGTTTCCCGCTATTCGTTCAACCTATTGTGTTTTTTGCTCAAGTATTGACTGCTCTCTCGACAACTATTAAGTACAACGAATATACCACAGATAAAGGGAAACAGCAACCAGCAGTAAAGAGAGACGGTGGGAATGATACGGGAGATCACGAAGAAAAGTGAAAAGGGAATCGTCGATTGGCAACTGGCGGTAACGGGAGTGGCATTTGCTGGTGTTGTTTGTGCTGTTGCCGGGAGATTGTCGCGAGTAGAGGAGTCTGCTTGGAATTGGCAACGAGCGCGGATGCGTGGGATGGAAGTGCTGGGGAAGATTGCAGGCTGTGATTGCGGTTTCCATTCGGGAGTTCAAATGCCGTAATCGTTTGAGTTGCGTTAATTATCCCGCGTTTTATCTGTGAGAAATCAATGTTACAGTAGAAACATAGTCGAATGGAGAAGATTACGGAATAGGGAATTTGAAAGGAATGCACTCGACGACGCTGCTGAGTGGTCAGCGAATTTAACTTCCGAGTAACTACTAACGAACATTTACCGTTGACGATTCGCCGAAAGTTTTGCATGTGACCTCGTAGATGTGAATCTGATTTGCGGTTTTAATTTAGTGACCGGTCGGGAAATAATCGAATTTTTTTTACATGTGACCTCAATTTGACGTTTTGCTCTGAAACTTTCTTGTGTGCTGCTACTGCTGCGGCCTGCGACCATCCGATGGATGGATGAATGCATTCTTCTTGGATCGGGAATCTTGTTTAGCTGGTGTTTCTATAATTCAAAATAATTGAGCCGCGAGGGCAGTGACAAAAGCGGGAAAATGAAAACAAGCGGAAAGTGATTGAGAACGAGTGGAATTGTTGCGGGGTTTCGCCGTGACCATCGAATTAACAAAATACAAATGCGAATGTGAATAGGAGAGTAATTTGGTTTCTTGGAATTGCATTGAATACAACTCCACGCTTTTACAATAACTCCGGAAGTGAATGAATGAATGAAGCCCTTCAATTAGTCGCCGGGTTTATTAGTATTTATTTTTGCATGGACTGTTTTAAATGATTAATAATCTTTGTTATTCCTTGGCTTGTGAGTCGGGAAAAATTTTATTTTTGGATTTTCCCGAATTTAACAGAAGATACCTGCACCCATCGATCGCTCGACGGAACATGCAGGTGAGTACCTTTTGGTTGCCTAATTTTGTTATTTATATACTTTTGGTTACATTTGCTTTATATCTACTTTCTTTTAAATTTTTTTTTGTATACGTTTTTATATTTGAGTTTAAATTCTTTTTCCAAATCAATTCATTTAGATGTCCATTTAATTTTTTTTTGCGTTAGATTTTTTTTGCGTGTTTATCTTTCTAATTTAATAAAATAATTATCAAATTTTAGTTTTTTTTTTTGAAATATATAAATTACTTTTAAAAATTGAAAAATTTATGGGATGATATATTCAATAAAAATGAATTAATAACGTACCCGAGGGTCTTTCCTTTCCTCCATTTCTAATCGGGTATAGGACCCGGTACGGTGGCAGGCTTCCATCCCAAAACATGAGCCAGCCGCCGGGTACAATCTAATTCCTTCTTTTGTTTCAGGTGACGTTATGGGTTGAGTGGCCCAAGCAGAGTGCCTTTTTATGGCATAGATTTATGCGATCCAATTGTATAATTCTATGACATAAATTGGTCACCGGGGTACTCCCCTTCTGATGGGAAGGTTCATACAATTCAAGTTGTATGAGTTTTCCACTCAGAAGAGGAATACCTGGCCACTTCAACAAGCTATCTTTGGATTTATTCCGGTTGGGTGGGTATGAAGGGGCTCCACCACCACCCGGTTGCCCCTCTTTCATTTGTGGGCCATGAACTTCGTTGGGTAACGACGAGGTCACCCCAAGTTCGCCTTTCTTCTCAAGTTTGACTTGTTCTCGTAACAAGTACATCTCCTTCGGTGAGGTTATCTACAATTTTGCGACTTCAGTCGCCTTTTTGATCTGAAAGCAATTCGTGAATGCGAAATTTTTTGTAGTGGGTCCTCGTGCCGGGGAAACGAACCCGCCCCACGACACCGCAATGCTAGCCTGCCAGCGCATTCACGCGTCTCCGGACGAGGGCATTCTCGGCAGATACCTCCATCTTCTTCTGCCGGGGCAGCAGACCATCGCTGCAGTCCTTCACGGACTTATGAAACTCATTTATTCACTACAGCATTATGAATTCAAGCGTATGCCATTTGGGCTGAAGGGAGCGCCAGCTACTTTTCAGAGGTTAATGAATCACATCTTGACTGACCTCCAGGGTATTGATTGTTTCGTGTATTTGGACGACGTAGTAGTATACGGAAAGAACCTACACGAACATATTGGCAGACTCAGGAGACTTTTTTATCGCCTCAGGGAAAACAATTTAAAGTTGCAGCCAGGGAAATGTCAATTCCTACGTCCCGAAGTCGTCTATTTGGGTCATATCTGTTCTCAAACTGGTGCCCGGCCAGATCCTAGCAAGACTAGCTGCGTTCGAGATTTTCCAGTACCCACCACTGTAAAACGGTTGCAGTCTTTCCTGGGTTTGGTAAACTACTACCGCAAATTCATTCCTAACTTTTCGAAAATAGCTAAATCCCTTACAAACTTGCTTAGGAAGGATGCAAAATATACCTGGACGGAAAAGTGTAATGAAGCATTCCAGCTTCTTAAAGCCGCTTTGGTTCAACCACCATTGCTAGCCTACCCCGATTTTAGTCAGCCTTTCAACCTAACCACAGATGCAAGTGAAGAAGCACTGGGTGCGGTATTATCCCAGGGGGAGATAGGTAAGGATAAACCAATAGCCTATGCCAGCCGTACCCTAAATAAGGCAGAGCAGAATTATTCTACCATCGAGAGGGAACTACTAGCAATAGTATGGGCAGCACACAACTTCCGCTGTTACCTTTTAGGTCGGCAGTTCACGGTGTTCACAGACCATAAACCTCTAAAAGGGGTCTTCAATGTAAAAGACCCTACTACACGTTTGGTTAGATTTCATCACAAGCTATCAGAGTTTGATTACCGGATAGAATACAAACCTGGTAAGTATAACACGAACGCTGACGCTCTCAGTAGGATTCCAGCGGAGACAGTGGAAGATACGGAACAGGTGCGCCAGTGTAATGTCACCACCCGGTCCAGAAAAAAGGATTCAGAAGTTCAGAAAGAAGAAAACCAGCTGCCTCCGGCTGATCTCTCTCTCTCACAGACAACCCACCTGGTGGCCCACCCAGAACGGGTTAGTATCGAGATAGATGAGTTGCCAGTAGAGTCAGCCTGTCCTCTTGGTATACAGTCGGAAACTGCAGGACCAGATAACATTACTCTATTACATACTCCCGAGCAAGTTAAGGCTGTATTACACGAGTATCATGATTCCGCTTTCGGTGGTCATCAGGGAGTTTCAAAAACATATAAAAAACTCAAGAAGCATTTTAGATGGAATCATATGTTGCAAGACATCAAGTCTTATATAAAAAAATGCAAGAAGTGTCAAGTGATGAAGAGCAGTCTTCAGCACCGTATGCCCATGCTCATTACAGACATAGCTGATAAACCTTTCGACAAAATATACCTGGACATCGTAGGCCCTTTAATCGAAACCTCTTTAGGCAATAAGTATATTCTCACTTTCCAAGATAATCTAACAAAATTTGTTGATTGGTATGCGATGCCCAACGCGGAAGCGGAAACTGTAGCCCAGATTTTCTTTGAGGAAATTATTACAAGGTATAGAATACCGAAACAGGTAGTTACCGACCAGAGTACAAATTTCACCAGCGATTTATTCAAACAAGTTTGTAAATTACTCCATGTCAGGAAACTGCAGACCACTGCGTACCATCCACAATCCAACGGAGCTCTGGAAAGGGCCCATCGTCCTCTAGTAGAGTACTTACGTACAACTGTGGATGAAAATCCAAACACTTGGGACCACTTTTTAAGGACTGCCGCGTTTGTGTATAATAATAGTATACACGATAGCACCAAATTGACACCTATGGATTGTTTATTTGGTTTCACGGCAGATATACCATCTAACTTCAAAAAAAATCCTGAACCTTTATATAACCATGAGAATTATTACTATAGCGTCAGATATAAACTACAAAAAATGCATTCGATAGCCCGACAGAACTTATTCTCGAGTAAAATAAAGTCTAAAGAGCAGTATGACAAAAAGATGAGGCCAGTATCTTTCCATTTGGGGAATAAGGTACTCTTGAGGAATGAAAATAGAAAGCACAAGTTAGTACAGGTATGGTTAGGCCCTTACATAGTGAAAAAAATAACGTCACCGGTCAACACCACGATTGCGATAGGCAAAAAGTTGGTCAACGTTCACAACAATAGATTAAAACTTTATCATGAATAAACAATTTTGTATATTTATTTTCATTTTTTTTTTTACGATTTTGATCATTTAGAAATGGCGCAACGTTCGATAACCACACTTTTAATCCTCGCCGCAGTTATTGCCCGAATCGAAGCGGTACCATTCACTATTACACCAGTTAGCAATTCGGGAGTTTTATTTGAAGACGTAGGTGAACTCCTTTGTTATTATAGCTCTTGGAGCATTGTAATGGAACTAAACCTTGGAGAAATTCGGACGCAAATAGACCTTGCGGAGCGAGCAGAGCACTTGGTGCAACTACTTTGTTCTTTTAACAACACAGAATGCAAGGATCAGGACCGGCAAAACTCCGCTCCGAAACTCTTCAGGAATCCTTGGTGCCGCGAAGATCCAAAAGATCCTTATTCGACGGTTTGGGACGAACCATGTATTTTTTGTTTGGGACTATGGACAACGAAAATGAGCAGGAGCTATATAGTAGGCTTGGGCAGGTGGAAAAAAAATGAAAAGCAGCTAGTGAACTTGGAGAAGCAGAGAATAAGCGTTGTAAAGACTTCTTTGGAGGAACTTCACAAACCATTAGCACACGTTATAGATAGGCAGCGCCAATTAGCAATGCAGATTCGCGATATTGAAAATGCAACTAATGCTTTGTTAGTAAGTGAACGGAAAAATCAAATCATTACCACCCTGCTTGCACAAATATTGGAAATCGAAGCAAGGCAGCGAACGCTAGTAGGTATCGCAGTAGCAACCAATAACAATAGAATACATCCTCTTCTTATATCTACCAGAAAACTTCGGGAAGTTTACGTTAAAACCGGCAATAATTGTCCGGAGTTTTGTGAGCAAGTATTAACTCAGTCCGCAAGTTTACATTATTATCGGTTAAAGGATAAACTCATAGTAGTCATAGGACTTCCACTATTTCAATTGCCAAGGATGCGGTTGCAACAAATACATATTTTTCCTGTTAGCACTAATAAAACATACACGCTAGTGCCCGAGATTGGTTACACTCACATAGCAAGCCATATACCATCACAACAATTCCTATTATTAACGTCTATAAACGCGCAGAGTTTTAAAAAGATTAGTCACCCTGAGCCGGGAGACCTATACGTTATGCCCCTTACTGTCCCAATAATCCGTTCCCCACCCGCACAAAATGAAATTATTTCGTTGCTGCATAATCCCTATCAGAAAAAAGTTAATTTTCCTCTTCGAATAGATGTATCTCCTCGCAATGTGCTAATCAAATTGAATAAACCTAATAGTTGGCTATATTTTTTCCCAACCATCACACCCGTTCATGTGCAGTGTGACAACAATATCACAACTCATACTCTTAGTGGACAAGGGATCCTGACTGTTATTCAGCCCTGCAATATGCAATTCAACGAGCTACTTATACCGCATCAGGTGGAAAGTACGCATGATTTTAAAATTCAACATCCACCTTTCTTCCCCGAGTTTGATAACGAGCTATTTAACCTCAATCTTTCAACCCTTTCAGTGAGTCATCCTAATAATTCCCTACAATTAGTACCACCTAAAGATGGAAGTAAGATATTTCAAGGTGGGACGCATTCCCTGACAGAAATATACTCTAAATTGGACCAAATAAAATTCAAGGAAATTAGTAGAAAGCATATGCAGGTAACCCAACTATCTACGTCACTTGTAGCAATTTTTATACTTGCGGTAGTAGCATATTTAATTGTTCGCTTTGTGTTGTTTCGCTGTCAAAGGTCATCCAAAGCGCCCAAACATTCAGGAAACAGCTACACAAGTCAGCCATCAAGTTCTAACATTACCCTCAATCTTCGTGAGGAGCGGATGACAACAAAAGAGATTCCAGCACAAACTGTTTTAGAAAAAATCACGGTAGCCCCAACATATTCCTCAGCCCGATCCTTTCAATTAGTCTAACAAACAAAAAAAAATATATTAACTAAAAAATACTAATTTTTCCCATTTAAAAATTCCCCACAGAGTCCACATATCAAATGAACCGCTACTAATATGCTCATCATATTATTTTGTCAGCGCATAAATTTGCCGTGCATCCGCACTGACTGCATTGAGTGCACTGAATTGAGTTCAGCAGCTAGAGCTACACGCATCGTCGCCAAGCTACATGCATGCACATAGGTGCAGATAGAAGCGAAAGTCCGTGAATAATTTTTCTGTATCCATATATGAGCTGCAAAAGCTTTTCTGGTAGCCGAACAATTCAATTTAGTAGGTAGCACCAATCACTCGAAGTTTTTATGATCGTACCCGATCGTGCTGACAATCCGCATATGATTGGGTGGATGGTCCGCCAGGATCATATTACCTATGCAATGAAGTGCGGATAAAATGGCGCTATGCCAAACCCTTTGCATGTTAATTACCATGCCAATCCGATTCCCCACCCAAAATACTAATAAGTAATTTAAACATCAATGATGAATGATGTCGTAACCAGAAGCTTACCATGAAAGCTTCTCGCTATGGGAAACGTAAAAGATAAATTGATTTAAAAATAGAGATTCAAAAGAATGAAATGTTGTTAATCCAAAAATATTAGGTAAATACAATTGCAAGAGGAATATAGAAAGGAAATTTTATGAAAGAAGTATATACTATTATAAATATAAATAATTGAAGAAGAAGAAGATCTTTATGAAATAAAAGTTACAAGACAAAATGATGCAAATCAGAAAATATTAAGAAGCATAATGCAAAAAAAAATTATTTAAAGTGCATGCTAATTACTAATTAATTATTTCTCGCATAGAAGAAACAACATAAGTTTAAGTATGTACGTAAATTTGATTGAGTAAAGGACAATTATTAATTAAACGAAGCAAAGTACATAATTTCAGAAATATTGGAAACTGAGAAATAAATATAATGCTGTTTAATTACTCATAAACAGGTAAATACGATTGTAAAGAAAAATAATGTAAAGAGAAATAAAACGAAGATTTATAAATAATAAATGCATGCTAATTACTGTACGTCAATATTTATATTTATTAAATAGAAAAAATATGTACGTAAAGTTTGATTAAGTAAAAGATATTTAAAATTAAGGCGAGACAATGTACTATCAGAAAGATTGGAAACTGAGTTGTAAATATAAGGCTATTCAATTACCCATAAATAAGTAAATGTATGCAAAGATGTAAAAAAATGTGTAAAGGAAATTTATTAAAGAAAAAAAAATACATACTAGTTACTGTAGTTCAATATATCTTTATTTATTACGTGTGTAAAATGTATTGTACATAAGGAATGAAATATAAAAAATATTCGAAACTAAAAAGTAAATATATATCTGTCCGGTTATCCACATTTATAAGAAAGAAAAATGTTGTCTAGGAAAAGAAGAAAATTGTAACTGAATATAAAAGATAAAAAAAATATGCATCAAATACAATCAAAATCAGATGGAACAAAGTAGTTTAAATAAAACAAGGAACTTTATCAACAAAGCAATAGACCACTATAAAATTAAATTAAAAAATGTATACATATGAAAGAACTATGAACATAAGTAAGAATACTTAATTTTGAATACTTTAATGTAATGAAAAGAAATAAGATTAATAAATTAAAACAAAAAAAAAGGTAATTTAAATCAAAAGTACAAGGAGAACTTGTACAGAGCCGATAAGCGATATATTTAAAAGAAAACAAGAATTTAACGTTTATCAAGCAACATAACAGGCAAGGAAAATGTAATTTGAATTTAACCACTAGAAGAAAAACATTTCTGGACCCTATCACGACTAGGCTCTCCAAGCCATTCGTGCTCAATCTTTTTCAGCAGGATGGTAATGTTATAGGTCACATGCGATATACTTATTGCATGCTATTTCTCTAGTTGCATGCTACTTTACTTATCATGACTCCCTCTCTTTGATAAAGTCACGAGTTGCCTGATACTTCGCTTATCACAATTAATTACACATGCATGAAAGAGGTGTGTCTAACTTGCACTTGCATTGAAACACAAAACCTCGACTCGCGTGTACACACAAAATCTTCGGCATGTTTAATGTACCGAGCCGAGTCTCAAAAGAGAAACTTACTGTTAAAGGCGAAAGTGGGCGTGGCAAAGACGGGAGCTTTCGCGTTATAGCTGTAGCAGCTACGGAGGAAGAGATTGTCGGGGTTCTGAAATGTTTGAATGAACTAAATTGAAACCATTTTTTTTTTTTTTTTTTGTTTTTTTTTTTTGTGGTAGGGAGGTGAAGGCATTTATGCCCGCCGAGTCTGGCAGTGTGGGACTCCCATGGAGGATACCTTTGAACTACCCACTAAACACCTCCCCTGTCAATCTGAGAACCTAGCCTGGAACCGTTTGACACATTACTTCGGGCCAGGTCTCGTTTTGTTACGCCGTGGGGCGCCTTCAAGCTGGGGAGTCCCTTTCCTAGCGGGAGGGGAGGGGGGAAGAGGAATTGCCAGAAGAGCGATCCCCCAGCCCCAGCGCCTCCAGCTGCTGTGAGTCCCTTTTATATTTTAGGACTGCCCGAGCATAATGTGCCACCTGGTTCCATTTGTCAACCGATTCGAGCATCACCGCAACTATATTATCCGGGGTGAGCTCTCCCGTCTCCCTGTAGAGTTCCCTTCGCAGCCTGGCCCATTTCGTACACGCAAAAAATGTGTGACATGCATTGTCCTCTTCTCCTGGGCAAAACCGACAATCGGGGGACCGTGACTTACCGATCTTGTGCAGGTAAGACTGAAAACACCCGTGCCCGCTCAAAAGCTGGGTCAGATAGAAGTCAGTCTCACCATGCTTTCGATTTAGCCACGGTCTCACATCCGGGATGAGGCGCGCAGTCCACCTTCCCTTCGTGCAATTCCTCCAAGACTGCTGCCAATCGTTGAGCGAGCGTTGTCTCTCCTCGCGGACAACCATCTCCCTCGCATCCTCGTTTCGGCGCAAGTAAATAGCGCGGCGCTCTCTAGCAAGGAGGGCGACAGGTATCACGCCTGCAATCACTCTCACCGCCGAGTCGGAGACTGTTGGATACGAAGATGCAATTCTCAGTGCTCCTCTTCTCTGTACCTGTGCCAATCGTTTTCGGTATACCTCCTTGCTGAGAGCGTCGCCCCATACCTCTGCTCCGTACAGTAGCACTGACCCTACAGCACTCATCAAGAGGCGTCTTCTTGATGGGCTGGGTCCCCCTACGTTGGCCATAAGTCGACTCAGGGCCGATATTCCCGAAGCAGCCTTCTCAGCCGTTGCCCTGATTTGCTCAGAGAAACTCATCTTTGAGTCGATCAGTAGCCCCAGGTACTTCACCGCTGGCTTCGATTCGATCTGTATATCTCCAATACTGATCATCCTTACTCTAGGGATTCTCTTTTTTGTCAAGATGACCACTTCGGTTTTCTCCAGTGCTAGACTGAGCCCGCGAGTAGTCATCCAGTCCCTCACTCGGCGCATTAGCATACCTAGCCTAAGTTGCGCTTGTTCAACGGTGCGTCCGGTGACCAGAGCCGCAACATCATCCGCATAGCCGACCAAGCGCGACTCATCTGGCATCTCAAGTCTCAGTAGCCCGTCGTAAGACACGTTCCACAGGTCCGGACAACACCCGATGTAATTTCCATCCTTCGTTGGCCCTGTGTCGTGTCGTAGAGCAGGCTTGGGTCCTTTAGGTAGTTCCTCAAAAGCCGCATTAGATATTCTGGAACTTGAAAAGAGTTTTCCAGCGTGTCCAGAATATCCACCCATCTAGCGGAGTTGAAGGCATTCCTGACGTCGAGTGTCACCAACAGGACGATCCGTCGCTTGGTGCGACTATATGCCTCTGCCTTTTGGACCGCGTTCACCACCTCTGCAATCGCATCGATGGTAGAACGTCCTGCTCTAAAGCCGTACTGCCGAGGAGATAGGTCCCCAGCAGCACAAATCGCGTCAGTGAGTCTTCCCTTGATGAGTTTCTCTAGCACTTTCCCAGCCGTGTCTAGCATGCATAACGGGCGGTATGCAGACGGCGATTCGGGATTTCCCTTCCCCTTGCTGACCAGCACGAGCCTCGCCACCTTCCATCGTACCGGGAAAACCCCGTCCCGTAGGCAAGCGTTGAATGTGCTGAGCAGCAAGTCAGGACAATGGTGATAGACGAGCTGCAAAACCTCAGCTGGAACACCATCTGGACCTGGAGCCTTCCTCGCTTTCAGGGAGAGGACTGCCTCCTCCAGTTCCAGCTGTGTGAAGAGTGGGCACTCGACTGCTGTTTCACCATGGACAGCGTCAACACGGACGGGATGGGCGGGGAAGAGTCCCCGCACTATCGCGTCCATCTTTTCCGCGTCATGTATACAAGGCTTCCGTAGGGCACCAAGTTTCCCCATGACCAGCTTGTAGCCAAGGCCCCACGGATCCCTATTTACATCGTCCACGAGGTCTTGCCAGCATCGGGCCTTGCTCTTGTTAATAAGCCTGCGAAGATATTTCCTGCCGGACCTGTATGCTGCTAGCCTAGTGTCTGCCTCCTCCCGTGTTCGCGCCCGCTGGGCCTCTCGCCGAAGCTTGTGACACTCGCTTCTTTGTTCGGCGATCTCGTTTGACCACCAGTATACTGGAGGCTTACCATGTCGGGGTCTCCGGCGGGGCATGGAAGACTCGCAAGCAGCTATGATGGTACTCATAGTTGAGTTCACCAAGTCCTTGGCTGTAGGCCCTCCACTCCCTGGCGGAGCTCCCAGCAACGGTGCGCCTGCCGTAAGCGCGTCAGTGAACTTCTCGACGTCCATCCTCCCAGTCCTCCATCCGAGGATTGAAGTTTGGGCATATGCACGCAGAGTGGCACCGTCGTGAATCTCAACAGCTATATACTGGTGATCACTAGCCGAGTAGTCCTCTAGTACTCGCCAGTTGTGTACTCTAGGTACCAGGGACTCCGAAGCGAGTGTCACATCGGGTATGGTTCCTACGCAACCCCAGCGGCGGAAAGTAGGGGTGTTACCAGTATTTAGGACAAAAAGCGCTGTTCTGGCCGCCATGTCCAAGATTTGCTTTCCCCTTGGGTCGGATTGTGGCATACCCCATTCGATGGCTCTAGCATTGAAGTCTCCCCCGACCAGCATGTGGCCCTCTGTGTTCGAGACAGCGTCCTCCAGGGCATCGAGTTTGGTTCGAAAGGATCGCATTGCCTCGTTAGGCGTCAGATAAACACTGAAATATGTTATCCCTGAACACCGCACCCACACAAAACCATCCCCGCGTCCATGGCCCTGCACCTGAAGGCGGGCGCTGTCTCGAACCCAGATGGCCGAGGTACCAGTTTTGTCAGGGTACCACGCTTGCGAGTCCTTGTTATGATGTTGCTCGCTCAGCAACAGGAGGTCAGCTTTCTTATCCCTCGCAAACTGCTCAAGTAGGTCCTGGGCGTTTGTGCTTCGGTGCAAATTGACCTGCAGGATACGGATCATTTGAGTATCGATTTGGCTTTAGTTAGGGCCTCCTTGAAAACCCGGCATCTCCCTGTCCCCGGCTCATGTTTGAGGTCGCCGGGTGCTAGCTTAGCGTCCTTGCAAAGAATGCATTTTGCCTCGTTCGTGCACTCCTTCCTTTTGTGCCCCGTTTCACCACATTTGTAGCACAGAGATCTCCTGTCGGGTCCCCTACAGCCATACGCGGTGTGTCCGTATTCGAGGCATCTGAAGCAGCGGATAGGGATCGCTCTTCTCCGTATCCTGCAGATCACCCAACCTATCTTAATTTTGCTCTTCGCCAGGATTTGCTGGGCGTCTTTATCAGCTAGTTCGACAATAGCCATGCGTTGCCCCCTTGTGTTTTCACGCGTCAATCTTGCCTTGACTTCACTTAAGCTGGGGAACTCCCTCCTAATGGCATCCTCTACTTCAGCTTTGTCCGTGACGCAGTCGAGGTCCCTGATTTCCAGGGTGGCCATTGGTTCGAGCGAGGCAACCGTTGCCGCATCTCCAAGAACTTTTTGAACCGCGTCACGGAATGCATCTTTGTTTGTGGCCTCTGGCCCGAATTCCACCAGCAAGCCGCCGGTCCGGCTTGGTCGAACTGCTTTGATGGCAGTTTTGGTGTCGTCTGGCTTGACCGCTCCTTTAATTTCACGGAGGACATCTGCGTAGGTTCGGCCCTTAGTGGGTTTAATAAGCAGTGCCTCTCGCAAGGGTTTGTGCCGCGGTTTGCTTTTTGTTTTCTGCGGTATAGCGGGGGGCTCCTTGTTCTCTTCGTGGTTGAGCTCTTTGTCTTTTTTTTCTAGGAGTAGCTTTTTGGCCGCTTTTTTCGCTGCCTTGTTTCGCACCACATGAAACTCCTCGCCTGGAGTGTCAACTTCGTTTATGGTCTCATCCTTCCTCCTTTTCTCACAGTCGCCTTCAATTGGGCTACCGGCCATTCTTTTGCTGCTGCTAGGACCCACTGATGCCTCGAGGGAGAGCGTGTCTTTTTGGTGCTTTTCGGTTGCAAGCCACCTCCGCCTGTAGTGCGTTATGCGGCCAAAAAGCTCCTCCAGTTCAAGAATGCCATTCTTGACACTCCTGCCTATGTTTTTCTGCACTTCGCAGGCAGCCCTCAGTTGTTGTTTGACGATAGTCCCCGCTTTCCGAGTAAGCCGCTCCTCTTCGGCGCGGTCAAGGGCGATTGTGTTATTTGGCGCCACCTCTTGGGAGAGGCCCCCGTTTCCTAGCCCTTTTGCTTCTATCGCTTGGGTCGCGTGTGAAGTGGCGTCGGCCAACGGCAAAACTTCTCCCTCCCCCAGTCTTACACTGGCCTCCGTTGGTGTCGCAACTTGATCCGGATTGTGTACGTCTTGCACTGGGCGCTCCGGGGTGCGCATAGTCCTTCTACTGCGCCCAAAGGCTGCAATGATGCCAGGTTGCACAACGCACTCTGCCTTCTTTCGTTCGTTAGTCCGTCTGTGGTCTGTCTCCGATGATTTAACCTGTGGTGTTGACTTTAACAGTGTTTCTGGGGTTTGCTGCCTCCCCCCGCAATCGGTGACTTGTTTTATCGGTGTTCTTGCCAACAGCGGTTTTTGCCTGAAAGGGTTCTCCGTGCTAGCGTCCTGTTTGCTTGTGGTTTCATTTGTTTGCTCCATTTTATTGGGTCCCCCCTCGGAGCCACTATCTCCGTTCGTGTGTGTAGTCGCCTTTTTGGTCCCATGGTTATCTTTGCAGAGCAGGGAGGCCATGCGAGGGTTGGCACAAGCCCTTATGGGGACAAGTGTTCAGAGCCAGACCAGCGCTAATCGGGAGTCCGTCTCAACCGAACCTACACCACCAACCCAATGGTGCGAACTTCGAACGTACTCCGAGGCCTGCCAAGGTTTTACCGGGACGGAGACGGTATGATAGTTGAATTGGAGCCGTTCACACACGAGTTTCACCTCGGCGCTACTGTGCAAAGCAACTAGGTCCAAACCATCACATCCGCCAGCCCAAAGCGTCAATTCCAGTTCGTTGTCCAAAGCGTAATCCAGATACAATAAGAGGGAACCTCACGGCACCCCCCATATCCTCGGGTCCGTGGGGGCGGCACTCCCCAAAGAATGCTAGCCTCCAAGAATGTTCTTGTCGACCGGCCTTCTCCCTGCGGGAATTTCCTCGGGTACGTGGGGGCGGAACTCCCCAAAGAATGCTAGCCTCCAAGAATGGTCTTGTCGACCGGCATTCCCCCTGCGGAGTTTCCTCGGGTACGTGGGGGCGGAACTCCCCAAAGAATGCTAGCCTCCAAGAGAGCTCTTGTCGACCGGCATTCCCCCTGCCATTATTTTGCTTGATAATCAATAAATCAATTAAAAGTAGGCTATCTTCGAGTATAAAAGAACCTAGTGGTTCCAACAATGGTGTCTTAATCGTTGAGTAGCTTGTTCAAGGTGTATGCCCGAACAATACCACTTCCAAAGCTTCCGCCAGGAATAGCGAAAAGCGATTGAGGCCTCGTCGTGCTGAACATACAAAGGAAAGCCAAGCAGCGGACAAGCGAACACCAACAACTTCGAAGTCCCAGACACGCAGAGGGAATCATTTGTTATGCCGACGGACCGTCCGGCATTGGAACAGGCTATTGAAGCATCGCCCACGGCAGGCCCGCGACCATTGACGATCGAGGAATACCGCGCTCGAACAGCGAAGCTTTGCAGCCCACCACCTGAGCCAAAACCCGAGAAGCGACAACGAGGCGGCCGAATAGTTGCATACCGGCGCCAAGCAAGCGACCTGCGAAGGCTGGCACGAGTTGCGGTCACTTCGGCTGAGCGAGAAAGTTTTAGGCGGCAGTATCGGCAACGGGAGGCTGAGTTCAAGAGCCAACAGCGGCTTAAAGAATTAGCGAGAAACACGTCTTCGCCTGAATCGCCAACATGCCCAGAATAATTTGTTCAAGTATTTGAAATTAAATAAATGTGCATTAAAACAAGGAAGATTAGTTTATACTGGAGGAAGGTGTTCGTTCGGTAGTAGTTACAGTGCTTTGCTTCCTTTACAGGTATCAACGCTATACATAGAGTGTAGCGTTGTGGTTATATTTACTCCAGGCAGTTGAGGTTGCAACGTTCGTTGCAAGAAACCTAACATGGTCTATCCTTTCTATTCTTCATTCCGCAGAGAAGAACTCTGACCATATTAGCTCTTACCCCCATTACTCAACTGTTTTGAATTTGGAAGGTATTACATTGAAAAATGAAAAAGGAGCAATTGGACATTATTGCTGGATAAGAAAATTTAAATCGACTTGTGAATAGTTTGAGGTGAACGCCATTTACGCACAGAGTGTGGGACTCCCATGTTCGCAAGAAGGCGACTGGACTACCCACTAAACACCTCCCCTGTCAACCTGAGAACCTAGCCTGGAACTGTTTGACACATTACTTCGGGCCAGGTCTCGTTTTGTTATGCCCTGAGGCACCTTCAAGCTGGGGATCGCTCTTCTAGCGGGAGGGGGGAGGGGAAGAGGAAATGCCAAAAGAGCGATCCCCCAGCCCCAACGCCCCCAGCTGCTGTGCGTCCCTTTTATCTTTTAGGACTGCCCGAACATTATGTGCCACCTGGTTCCATTTGTCGACCGATTCGAGCATCACCGCAACTATATTATCCGGGGTGAGCTCTCCCGCCTCCCTGTAGTGGGCCCATTGCAGCCTGTTCCATTTTATGCACGCAAAAAATGTGTGGTAGGCATTGTCTTCCTCTCCTGGGCAATACCGACAATCGGGGAACCGTGGCTTACCAATCTTGTGCAGGTAAGAATGAAAACACCCGTGCCCGCTCAAAAGCTGGGTCAGATAGAAGTCAGTCTCACCGTGTCTTCGACATAGTGGAATGACAACATGGCCGCCCATGCAATTGTCCGATGACGAAGGAGAGTTTTTAAACGCAGTATGTTGCCATATTTGTGATGAACAGTTTGACTCAGAAACCCAGAAACTAAGAGATCATTGTCATTTGACAGGAGTCCTTAGAGGCGCAGCTTGCAACTATTGCAATATTCGACATAGAGTTCCCAATTTTATACTTATGGTCTTCCATAATCTTAGTGGATATGATGCTCATTTCATAGTTCAGAATTTTGGAGGAGATTCTGATGGCATTGAAGTTATTCCTAAAAATAAGGAAAAATATATTGGATTTTCCAAATACATGAGGGTTGATGATGAAACAACATCATTAAGATTTATTGATTCCTGCCGTTTTATGAGCGGTGGTTTAGACAAACTAGCTAAGAATTGGGATAAATTCAATTGTCAAAATTCGATTGTCAAACACTGGGTCAGTACTCAGATGTTCATTTAGTAACAGGTGTGCCCCTGTTGCTAGATATATTTGAAGAATTTAGAAATGTATGCCAGCAAATCACTGGACTAGATCCAGCACATCATTTTACGACCCCACTAAAGTTAAGCTCAAATTTGTAACAGATATAGACATGTTCAATTTCGTGAAGCAGGGAATTAGAGGAAGACTTTGTTAATGCACTTAAAGGTATTCAAAGCCAAACAATAAATATATAACTTCGTAGAGCCCTGATCTTGAAAGTAACTTTATTATGTATATTGATGCAAATAACCTATATGGTTGGGCAATGAGTCAATATTTACCCATCAATGCTTTTTGTTGGCTAAGCAATAAGGAAATCCAATGTTTAGATGTTCTAAATGTTGAGGACACTGCACATAAGGGGCTAATTGTATCCCTTGATTTCGATTATCCAGAAGACATCCATAAGCTATACCATGATCTTTCATTTTACCCCGAAAATTGGATCCCACCTCTTGAAACCTCTAAATGTAAAAAACCGATCGCAACCGAACCAAATAAACGTAATTAGTTAAAATACATCAGGCAATAGAGTTTAGTCAGCCACCATGGTTAAAAAAATTCAAAGACTTAAATACTGAAATGCGTACTAAGGTAACAAATGATTTTGAAAAAAATTTCTACAAATTAATCAACAATAGTGTATTTGGAAAAACCATGGAAAATGTGGATAATTATGTAAATTTTAAGGTCTCAACCCATTGGGATAATGTCGGAAAAAAGAAAGGAGCTAATTACTACATTAGCCGACCTAGTTTTCATAGCTGTAAAAAAAGTCTGTGTGGCCTAGTGGTTAGAGCATGAACGCACAAGCCGAAGGTCCCAGGTTCACATCTCGTTGGGCGCAACGTGATTTTTCAGACAGACTACGAGTGTTCACTCAGTGGCGATATGTACTGATTTAATCAGATCATAACATAGCTGAGCAAGCACACGGGAGCATGTTACTGGCCAAACCAACTTCCGAAAAAAAAATCAATACGGTCATGAAAATGAGATGCTCTAACTATCTCTAAGCGAAGGCCCGAGAGGGACTGTAGTGCTACAAAGAAGAAGAAGAAAATAATAAATGAAGATTTGGTCCTTATTCACATGGATAGAATCAATGTAAAATATGACAAACGAATTTATATCGGCATGGCAATTCTTGATGTATCAAAAACGTTGATGTATGATTTCCATTATAATTGTATCAAAAATAAGTACAGTAGTCGGGCACAACTTTCAAACATGGGTACAGACTCTTTTACTATAGTATAGAAACTGAAGACATTTACGATATTATTAAAAATAATATGAATTTATTTGATACCAGTAATTTCCCTTAAAAATAATGCATATAATATTCTCCATAGATCCCATAGCAGAGTTTATTGGAACAAAAGCAAAGTCCTATTGTAATCATGTATAAAAAAATTAAAGGCATCAAAAAATCTGTTGTGAGCCATTAGACTTTATGAAATGTGATACGAAAGTAAAATTGTTTAATAAAATGTATACATTTAGATGTGATAAGCACCTTATTTATACTAGGTTGATTAATAAAATAAGTCTTTCTGGAGATGATGCTAAGCATTTCTTAATTGCAAACTCCTATAATACTTTAGCATGGGGCAATCATATGATAAATTCATAGCTTTAGTTTATAAGAAAATATACAACATATTATCATGTAAGCAATTTTATTATATGTTCGTTACAATAAATCATTTTTAATTAATCCATGAATTATGATCTTTTGAAAATCCAAGCAATTTAACAAAGATTTTGTCACCTTTTGTCTCCAATACCTTTTCCACTAAGAAATCATTTGGATATTTGGTTCTACTTAGTTCCTTCTAATAAAAATTGCCTTCAACAGTGCTGCCTTGATAATCAACCAACAAATATGTAACGGAGTTTGTGAGCTGAATTCGATGCATTTTGAATATTTCAGTTGTCTAGTTTGGAGTGTAACCCTTTTCAAATAGATGCTTGTATTTACTGATGCGGATACTTTGTATTTTGGCCGGCCATACGCCTTAGTATGATTGTATGTAGAGATGAGTGAACTGGATTCATTCGATTTGTTGACATCAATTCTAAGATTCTTGATAGTATTAATCCATTTGTATGAGCCATTAATGCTGAACTGACGCCACATCATGTTTTTGAGAGTTCTGGTCAATCTTTTGACTATGGATGCTTTCTTAAAGCTGTACGTCGAGTGATAATTTATATTATATGTATGGAAATTTTGGTTGAAAAACTCTTTGCCGTCATCAGTTTGCAGGTTGTTAGGTATTCTACCACTTTTGAAAATGGATTGCATTGCAGCCTGTACTTCCTTTCCGGCTTTGTTTTTGATTGCTACAGTCCAAGCATATTTTATCTATCGGTATCCATTACGGTAAGAAGAAATGAATAGCCTTTGTTTTCAAATCGATATGCTCCCATTTCAGCCAGATCTGCTTGCCATAAATTATCGAGACTTTTATGATCACTTGCCGTCGTGGGAAATTTTTTCTAGCGGGTCTATATAGCTCATTGATAATATTTAGTTTTACTCATAATGTTTCTCCTTAATAAGTTTCATACAATTCTGATCATAATTAGTCTTTATGCACTATTTATATAATGTACGAAGCGCTCAATTTACGTTTATTTTCTTGTAAAGTTTTATCATTTCCACCATTCATTCTTCCCTTGCTGCTAGCATACTTTTCTTTTAATCTTTTCTCTTATAGGGTATTTTGTTCTTTAATAAGCTCATATTGATCATGCAAGAATTTTTGCGCTTCTGTTTCATGTGTAAGATTAGCCTGTGTAATTTTATCACCAATATTTTCAATCATATTCCTGGTATTCATACCAGAGTAGTAACGTCTTGGATTTTAGTCAGCTGCTTCGAAATGGATTGATCCAGTTTTGTACAAATATTTGATATATCTTTTTGAAATTCTAACAAATTTGTATCCACATATCTCTTGGTGACGGAGTCACTCTCATCAATTGGGTCAGGAAGTCTTTTCATTCGTTTTAATTTTAGATTGTAATCACCACCTGCTGTTAGATAAATCCTTCACCATGTAGTTCTCGGGGTTCCGTTCTCCCTTCCTCCTACCGCGTGACCTCCAAACTTATCAAATCTCATAATGAAAATGTTTGCGATACCAACCGCAACAATACTTAAATAATGATATCGGCTTCTCGCAACTCTTCGATAATAGCTATGATTTCATTATTATGACTATTGTTCCCGGCTTGTGTAGAGCCTGCCAGTAATATTAGCCTTTCAACCTTTCCTGTATTTGTATGATTTGCTTCCCGATATTTGTTGATTCTCATCATAGTTCCGATAAAATGCATTGGTCTTATGCAATTTATCTTTATACGCATGCAAATCAAGTTGCGTGTAGTTTCGAAATTTTTTGAACAATAACTCTAGTAGCCCATTGGTTCCATCATAATTTCCAGTGGCAACTTGAAAGATACTGTCAGAAGTAAAGTCTATGAATGAATTCCCAATCTTCAACCTTTGACTCTTATAATCTTTGTATACTACAACTTAGTATCTGAACCTTTGTTACCAATTGATTGTATATACTTGTACAAGTTAGGTGAATATGAATCAGATCTTAATTTTTGCTTAATAGGTGTTCACGTAGAAAGAGTGTTGTAAAATTCATCACCGGTTTGCAAAATCTTATCTAGTGAATCATCTTTGATAAAAGTATGTTCATCACTAGGCTCTTCTTTTTTAAGTACAGGGATACGAGTATCCTTCGAAATCACTGCTTTCTGAACGAGCTCTTTCAATAGCTCTGTTTCATGTCTTCCTCGATTTTTATCCCACTCATTTGCTTACCAGTCTTGTGCAAATTGAATTTCTTTCGTATGCTCTTGGATGTTTTAATTATGTCTTTGATTATTCGTTCATCATTTTTAGTCTCCACATTAGGTCTACTTTTCAGAGGTTTTTTCTGACGATACATATGTTGGCTTTGCATTTCTAGCTTTTCCAATCGATTAGTTGTATGTGTCTGTTTAGCTGTCTTTTGAGCTGATGCCCTGTCTCTTTAGCTGATATGCTATCTCTTGAGCTGTCTGTGTAGTTATCAGCTACCGTCTGTTAAAGTTTAATGTTGGAGATTGACTAGTGAGAAATATTTAATGCTGCTTTAATTTATAGCTTAATGAACGTATCAAATCCTTTACGGTATCTCCCTCGGTCTATTTTACTATTTTTATCAATTACCAGGAAACCATAACCATTCTGCCAACATTCGTTACATATATCTCGGAACTGATTGAATCACATGTCACTGTTCACGTGGTCGCTATGTATATGTCTCAAATTCATTTCATGCTGCTTAAAGTTTATAATAAAGTTGGCATTGTATCGTTTCAAATGTTTTGGAATCCTAGTATAAGTTTGAAGCAAATAAAAGCAATCAACGTCATGATGCTTACCCATACTAAAATATTCTAATACATTGTTTTGTCACTCGCACGCTATGTCATCAAATATAGACACAGAATTCCGTTTTACGTTTTCTGGTGGAGTGATCTCTGAATTACTAAAGAACGTATAATATCCTATGTCTTTGATCCATCCTAGAACTTGGTTCAAATATTCATCAAATCCTATGTCTTTGATCCACCCTAGAACTTGGTTCAAATATTGATATTTTGGCTGTAGTAGGGATTTTGAGTATATGTAAATATTTTCGAACTTTAAACCGTTTGGGAGTGTGATCAATGAGTGACCGGATGCTGTTTGGCAGTAGAAATCCGTGCACGACATAGCCTATTCTAAACACCAAGATACAGAAAATCGGAATATTTCTGGCCGCATCTTAGCCGCAAAAACCTGGGACCGAGTTAAATCTAGGGATGCAAATTTAAGTGAGCATGCAAATGCATGGTTCGTTGCTAGTTTAATGAATGCGAAGGCCAAATAAAGGATGGGACTTGAACAACGGCAGAAAAACGACAAAAAACAGGGAATGAATAAGACAAAAGTCATAAAAAATAATAAAGCTCCATCTTTCAAGCATGTCGTGAGACGAACCTATCATGTATGGAAGCAATCTAACCCTCAAAGTACTGCAAATGCTATAAAAATCGCTACTAACGCAGCAAAAGATGTTCTGAAAAATTATAAGAAGCCCAGCAAGATTCCCTGGGTCATACCTATCCCGAAAACTGGAGGAGTGCTATACATAATCCCAATACCCGCTACTATTGGATCACTTATTGGTAGTGGATCAGCAGTTGCAAACGCTATTAATACGGAAGAAGCTATTCGACACAGTAAAAAAAATAGAAGAAATGGCAATCGGCCATGGTGTTTATTTGAAACCATACAAAAAAGAACTTGGACTTCGCCTGAAACCTGCGAAATACTTATAGAAAAGCTACCCAACAGACCATTATATGAACTGAACCTGAATAAATTCTGTCAAAAATACATTAAACATATTAGAGGAGTGTTTATGCGTGACGCTTTACCGAGAAAACCAAGAAAATATGAATGTAGAATAGTGAATCTAAACAACTCTTCAGAACCGGAGACCCAGCAAAAAGAAAAAAAATATTGAATACTTTGACAGCTTTGGAAATCTTCAGCTTTCAATGGAGATCATAAAGTATCTTGGATGAAATATTAGATGTAGCTATATGAAGTATCAGCACTTTGTTACAGTAGTTTGTGGTCATATGTGCTTAATGCTTTTATTGCGTCAGCATGGAAGGGATAAATCATATAAATAAAGGTAATTTACAGAAAACTTACTATTTTGTTTCGAGTAATCATGTCCTATGCATTAATTTTCATAGACAATAAATCTGTGCTAAGCGCTGACTACTTCGCTATACTGGAACTTCAATCTGATTACGTGTGTGAGCTGGTTGATTTTCAAACTTATTCCCTACGCTGACTCAACAAATAACTTATTTCACATCAGCGATCTATTGATTGAAATACCAATAGGATCATATGAAATTGATGATATTGCCAAGTGTATTACCGATGCCTTAGACAGGTCTGGAGAAAATTATCATGTATTTATGATTGCATATAATTACTCGCTACAACTTGAAATCAGGAGCAATTTACCTAAATATTTCAACAAGGAAAATTTTATTGGATCGTTACTTAGATTCAGTAAGCAAATACTCACCCCAAATCTTACACATAAATCAGACTTGCTTGTCAATATAATCAAAGTCAGTACAATTCGTGTAGTATATAATATTACAAGTGAATCATTTTCAAATAGCTCAAGGGTACATACAACTCACGGGTTCTCACCAATAGTTGCGCCAGGTATAAAATAGTGGAGGTGCCAAGGAATGTCAACTCTACGAGAATCAGTACAATCGTCTTACGACTTGTGGACAAGGATGGCGATTTAGTGAATTTTAGAGGTGAGAGCTCTACAATAAGACTTCACTTGAAACCTATGGGCTCAGCCAATTTTTAACGTGAAAATAAATAAAAATCTCAACGTAAGTTACATGAACAACATTCAGTCCATAGCTTCAAAATATCAAGCAACAGAGACTACTCAAAGAAAAACATTATCAGCTAAGAGCAAAAGATTTCTAATATCGCAGGGTTTTATTCTGAAAGAAAATCGAATTTAGCGAAAATGGTCCACATCCTAGATGTAATTGAAACTGTTTATTACGATAATAGTATTTCAAAAATTGAATATCATAGCTACTCACCATTCATAAGCTCTTTTAACAACAATGATGAAATACGAATTACCATTCAAAATTAAGATCTCTATTTACACCCAAGCGAGAACTACATTTACATTGAGAAACAAATATTCAAAGGAGACAAGACTGCAAAGCCAAATGAAGTCAAACTAACGAATAACGCTATCGCTTTTCTATTTGAGGAGGTTCAATATGAATTGAATGGCACTGAAATTGATCGCACAAAGAATTCGGTGTGACATCAATAACTAAAAATAATATATCTCTGTCAGAAAATGAAAGCAAAATGCTTTTCAATGCTTGCTGGTCAATTGAGAATTTGAGCGTAAACGCGAACGCAACATTTAACTTCTGTTCCACTGAAAATACTCTTAGGATTCGCAAAGAACTTCAAAAAAATTATGATTAATGCACGACATGAGCTAGTTCTAATTCGATCAAGAACTGATGTGAATTCACAACTTTACAGTTTTTTGAATGTATCATTTAGATCATGGGATTCGTATGAACTGCCATCAGTTCCACAAACAACTCATCATACATAATCAGTTAAAACATCAAACCAATTGCAAAAACCACGCTATGTAATATCCGCTTTTTAAACTGCACGGAAAAACGATGGATCAAAGGATACGTCAAAATTTGATACATCTAGCTTGACAGATTTTAAAGTTCAACTGAACACAGAAATCTATCCATATCAGGATTTAAACATCAATTTCGATAAAGATCAGTTTTCACTACCTTACGATATATACTCTAAATTTCAATCATCCTATTACAATAAGATACCACAACCACTCATAAGCAGGGAGCAGTTCAATCAATGGCACCCCAAGTCGTAATTGACTATTCACGACAAAATGAGTCCATCCATACAGGCCCAGTGGATGTTCGAGTGGAAGTCCGTACATCGAAGGATATTCCGGAGAATACTTCTGCGTATTGCCTGCTCTTGCATGATAAGCTATTTTCATACAACTCTCTTACAACTCAATCATTGAAGCAATAAGTAGGAAACATTGAAGCAATAAGTAGGAAAAAATGAACTAAGATTGAACAAAGCAATCGTATAAATACCGGATGGACTATGCTCAACAACTTTTAAGAACAAAAGCAATGTGCCATAGACGTTCATCAGCAATAAATGTGACTCTTAACAAAAACAAAACATGTATAAACAGAAAAGCACAGACGGAATACTATATTCATTCAAGAGATCTCAACAAAACAATGTATGTTTTAGGTGGATGTGATTCGAAACCATACATTTGATATACATAATTGCTAATGATACATATTTCGAGTTATATTTAACGGGTCAAGGAGGTTGTATAAATACATCACCATTTTAGTTGAATAAATCATATACATTGTAATATACATTGTATCAAAATTAAAATCATAAAATTCCAATGCAATGTATCTCGCTTCATGAAAAATGCTTACGTATCTTGCTTCACTACAATGTATTGTAAACCAATTCCTAAGCCATGCAAGTTTCCACATGCAGACATATCGTCAGCATTTTAATGGTCTTCTAATCTAAACACATTGTCCATCCATCTAAAGTAAGCATACATGTGCACAATTGATATTTGATATATGTTTTGAGCTCGAGTGCAGACATTGTCACGCGTGGATTCCACTTGAATCTCGTCAGCGTTTTATCAACAAAGTTGTTAACCTGAACAAACTGTCGAGCGAGTGGAATTTGCGTGCTATGCACTCTTTATGTATTTAAGAGTTGGAAAGAATAAAATAAATGTCATTAGTCATTTTGAAATTCAAAGTGTGTGGTTTTAGTTTTGTGTTTAGTTTTGGTGGTGTTCAAGACCTTTTGTGGAGGTGCACACGTTCAAGTGCGTGCACACGTTCAATAAAGAATTGATTGGCTCAAGGTGCTCCCGTGTCATTTTTAAAACAAATTGTTATTCGCGTAAGGCTAATTGGTTAAAGTGCCAATTAGCTCCCGTCGCTTTAATCAATTGGTTTGGCACCAATTGATAATAGCCACAGCACTGCTGTGACTTGCAAGGATCGGGTTAGCGCGTGCAGTCAATTGGTGTTGCACTAATTGGCTTAGTGTTTGCAGGCGTCGTTAAAGACTAAATTGTTATTCGCGTAAGGCTAATTGGTTAAAGTGCCAATTAGCTCTCGTCGCTTTAATCAATTGGTTTGGCACCAATTGATAATAGCCACAGCACTGCTGTGACTTGCGTCGAGTCCAACAAGGACCAACTTAGCGCGTGCAGTCAATTAGTGTTGCACTAGTTGGCTTAATGTCGCGAGCGTCTTGAAGGACCCGACATTTGGTGACCCCGACGTGATCCTTATTCACACTGACTGGACCCTGCAGCTGATTTGATCCTGTAAGCATCCTCATTTGCACCCACGTGTTTCGAGACCAGTGCAGATATCAGAGGCAGTTTCTGGAGTGGACCTTAGCAGCCATCAATAACTTGCAATGGAGCAGCTTGCCATAGAGCAAAAAAGGACAGGCGAGGAGATCCAGGCGCTTATCCGAAATTACAAAAAGGATAGCGATACTCGTAAGACAAGGGCCTATTTCGAAAAAAGGCTTTACGAATTATCAAGTGCTTGGGATCAGTTTGAAACTACTGACAATAAGATCCGCACACTTGAGAATGTGCCCATCGACCATCCATATTTCCGATCAGAATATTACAAGGAAATTTCAGATCTGGTGCACAATTATGAAAATATGTTCAAGGAAAAGTTGTCTCAGATAATTGAGAAGGACGCCAAGGTCCAGGCCGCCACAGGGCCAAAGGAAGTGCATGAACCGATCCAAATTGTATCGTTTAAGGATCATCCTTCCCAGAAACCAGAACCAGCAAAAGTGGCAACCATGATTCGACGGCAAAAGGCCATGATTGCCACCATCCAGCGCCATTTGGACAGCATATCAGATAAAGTGAATCCCCAATCTGTACGCATGATCACCAGCAGCATCACAAAATTATGGGATCAGATTGAAGATCTGCACTATGCCATCCTGGAACTCAACGATGACCCACATGAGTATCAGCAGGATTCCTTCATTGAAATGGAGAGGCTAGTGCGAGAAAACCAATTGAGGACAGCTACGTTGCAGTCTGCTCATCAAAATCAGACTTCTTGTGCAACAATTGGTCCTTCCGTAAGACTTCCCAAGGTTACCATCCCAACTTTTGATGGTGACTACCTGAAGTGGGGCCAATTTTGTGACATGTTCACCCAGATGGTCCACAACCAATCAATACCCGCGATTCAAAAAATGTGGTACCTGAAGACGAATCTATCTGGTAAAGCTGAGAAATTAATACGACATCTGGCTCTAACAGAGCAAAATTATACCTCAGCCTGGAATCTCATTCAGGAGCGCTACAACAACATCAGAATATTGACGTCATCCATAATATCCAAGGTTATGAGCACCCCAGCCATAGTTAGTGAGAACCCAACATCTTCAGCTGTGAAGAACCTTCACGACACTATTCACGAGGGTCTATTAGCATTGAGCAACTTGGGAGTTAATGTCTCATCTTGGGATCCACTGCTTCTTCACTTCCTCGTCAAAAAGTTGGACCGACAAAGCCACACGTTGTATGAACAATCTATCCAGAAGCCAAAGGAAAACCAATCGGTACGATCATTTTTGGACTTCTTGGAGTTCCGATTCCAATCGCTTGAGGCAATCGGCCAGAAGGAAAAACCAAGCACTGCAAAAACATTAACCTCGACAGCAACAAACAAGGGAAAGACCTCATGCATAATTTGCCAGCAAGCATCACATCCAGTTTACGCCTGCAAACAGTTCTTGCAGATGTCGGCCGCAGTCAGATTACAGTGTGCACAAAAACACAGGTTGTGTGTGAATTGCTTGCGAGTTGGACATAGAGCAAGTGCCTGCACGTTGCGAGCATGTAGTAAGTGCAACAAGAAGCACAACACGTTGCTACACCTGGACCCGGCTCAGGGTAATGGAGCCAAAAAGGATTCCCCCAAATCAACTCAGCCAGAAGGGCAGATCATCAAGCCTTCTTCCCTTGCAGCTTATTCCGACCATGAGCGCCATAGCTACATACTCCTTGGTACAGCAAAAGTACTAGTCAAGGCTTGCAACGGTAGGACCATTGCGTGCAGAACATTGCTGGATTCCGGCTCTCAGGTGAATTTGGTGACGGAGAGACTTGTAAGACGACTCGGTTTGTCTCCCAAAAAGGCAAGCTTGCAGATTGAGGGAATTGGAGGAGCATCGAGAAGCGCCAGGCAACGCATCAATCTAGAGGTCCAATCTCGACTCACGCAATTTTCAACGACACTTGAGGCATTCATCCTGCCTGAAATTGTATCTAAGCAACCAGCTCAATACGTGGATACCAGCTCTTGGCCAATTCCTTCTACCGTTTCTTTGGCAGACCCAACCTTTAATCAACCAGAGCACGTGGATATGCTTTTGGGAGCTGAAGTTTATCATGAGCTTCTAGCTCCAGGTCTGCTGAAACTCTCTGAGGCCACCCCCATTCTTCAAAATACCGTGTTTGGATGGGTGATGTCTGGAAAGGTTGACCAGGATCACATGGGTCATGCTACATGTGGTGTTTTCACCACGGAGGAGGAGATGACCAGCGAACTGGTGGAGCGGTTTTGGAGGATCGATGAGGTCACTAACCATCAACCGTCTTTATCAGTACAGGACAAAAGATGCGAGATCCATTTTGTGGAGCATACCACTAGATTGCAGAACGGTCGATTCATGGTCAGATTGCCCTTTCAGGATGAACCATCATCATTGGGAGAGACTCGAAGAACAGCTTTTAATCGAATGTGTGCCCTGGAAAAACGCTTAGCGAAGGATTCAACCGTGATGGAACAATACAAGGATTTTATGAGGGAATACGAGTCCCTGGGCCACATGACCAGAATTAGTGCCAAAGACGTACCCGAAAGACATTATATTATACCACACCATTGTGTATTAAAGCCGGAAAGCACATCTACAAAATTGCGGGTCGTCTTCGATGCATCTTCAAAGAGCAGTTCAGGTTCATCACTCAATGATATCCTGCACACCGGCCCAACAGTCCAACCTGAGTTATTCACCATCTTGCTACGCTTCCGTCTTCCAACTTATGTCTTCACGGCCGATATTCAAAAAATGTATCGGCAAATATTGTTGCATCCAGAGGACAGAGCCTACCAGATCATTTTATGGCGTGAGAATCCATCAGAACCAATGCGCTATTATCAACTCAACACGGTCACATACGGAACACGTTCAGCACCATATTTGGCAACCAAATGCCTCCAAAAGCTCGCGCAAAACAACCGCCAAAGGTACCCGTTGGGATCTGTTGCTCTCGAGGATCACTTTTATGTCGACGATGGTTTGGTGGGCTCCAACTCATTGGTGGAAGCACTAGAAATGCAAAGACAATTAACGGAACTGCTAGGTCTAGCCGGCTTCAGACTTCACAAGTGGTGTGCCAACCACAAGCGACTCCTGGACCCAATTTCACCAGAAACTCGGGAGGTCAATCTGGATCTAGAAGAGATGCATGCCAACTCCGTAAAAACATTAGGCATGATCTGGCGACCTAGCGATGACCAATTCTTAATAAGGGTGAACCAGCAAACAGCCGAGAAGGTTACTAAACGCACCGTCACGTCAGAGCTGGCCAGAATTTTCGACCCATTGGGAATACTGGCCCCAGTCGTGGTGACTGCAAAAATATTCATCCAGAGGTTGTGGCAGCTGACTATTTCTTGGGATGACCCACTGCCTCCGGACCACGAAAGGAGTTGGAGATCACTTCGAAGTGAGCTCAACAGTCTGCAGGACATAAAAATTCCACGACATGTTTTCACTCAGCGGACCCCGAAATCAGTCCAGATCCACGTGTTTGCCGACGCGTCTCAGAAGGCATATGGAGCAGCAATCTACGTGCGATCCACCTTTCAAGATGGACAGGTGGTCATCAAACTGTTGTGCGCTAAATCTAGAGTGGCTCCGCTTAAGACTCAAACTTTGCCGAGGTTGGAGTTGTGTGCAGCGTTGATGGGCGTCCAGTTAGCCTCTAGAGTGAAAAGAGATTTGAAATTCGACAACCACACAACATTCTTTTGGACTGATTCGGAGATTGTCCTCGCTTGGATCAACTCATCCTCATCATCTTTCCAAACATTTGCGGCGAACAGAGTGGCAAGAATCCAGGAGGGATCACTAGCTTCCCAGTGGCGTCATGTGCGATCTGCGGACAATCCAGCTGACGCATTGTCGCGTGGCCTGCCTGCTCGATCATTCGCCTCATCGAGCCTCTGGTTTTACGGGCCACTTTTTCTGCATGGAAGGGAAAGCCTGTGGCCGACACCATTTCGGAGGACAATTGACCAGGTTTCGTGTAATGACTCAGAGCTAAAGAAGAATCAGCCAGAGGTGACGGTCGCTGCCGTGTGTAGCCCGAATGACACAATATATGGGATAAACCACAGAAATTCATTTGTGGCCTTGCAACGGATAGTTGCATACATGCTCCGGTTCACCCGACACTTAAAAGAGCCAAAGGCAGCTAGGCCGACGCACGTTGTTCCGACACCAGCAGAATTGGAGAGTGCATTGGTTGTGATCATCCGCACAATACAGCAGGAGGACTTCAGGGACGACCTCGCTCACTTAAAGAAACATAATACAGTAAAAAAGGATAGTTCGTTGGTTGGTCTCTCGCCATTCGTGGACAAGGATGGAATCATCAGGGTTGGTGGCCGCCTGGAGGCCTCATCACTATCATACGACGCTAAACACCCCATGCTTGTCCCATATAACGACCCAATAGTAAAATTGCTCATGCGAAGCATTCATGACCGAAATCTTCATTGTGGTCCACAGGCCTTGCTCGCTCATACCAGGCAAAGATTTTGGCCAATCAAAGGAAAAACAATGGCTAGAGCAGTCGTACAACATTGCATAACCTGCTGTAAGGCACGACCAATGCTCATCAAACAAGTGATGGGTAATCTACCTGACACCAGAGTTCAACCAGCACGACCGTTCATAAATACTGGTGTCGATCTTTGTGGTCCATTTTGGGTGCATTACAAGATTCGAGGCAAGAAGCCACAAAAGGCATACATTGTGGTCTTCTGCTGTTTTGCCACAAAAGCCGTGCACCTGGAACTCGTTACTGACCTATCAACAGATGCATTCATTGGTTCACTTCATCGATTTCTGGGACGAAGAGGACACTGCGAAAAACTTTACTGCGACAACGCAACAAACTTTGTCGGCGCAAGGAATAAATTGGCTGAACTCGAACCATCCATTTGCTCACCAATGGCACAAGAGAACATTATCAAGGCGTGCAGCAATAAAGGAATTGATTTTAAATTCATTCCTCCAAGAGCACCTCATTTTGGAGGTCTGTGGGAGGCTGCAGTTAAATCCGCAAAACATCTCCTCATGCGTAGCCTTTCAACCGCTTCCCTCACATACGAAGAGTTAGAAACAGTCATAATTGGTGTCGAGGCAGTTCTAAATTCCAGACCAATTTGTCCGATGTCATCTGACCCAAATGACCTAACAGCCCTGACACCGGGCCATTTCTTGATTGGTGAACCATTGACTGCACAGATCGATGTCAACGCCCAGCCCAACACTTCGAGCCTGCTGCGCCGTTGGGAGTTGGTGAGAGGTTTAAGGCTGGAGTTTTGGAGACGATGGTCAACAGAGTACCTGAACCAACTGCAACAAAAACAAAAATGGACTGATCAAGCGACCAACATCGAACCGGGCATGATGGTGGTGATAAAGGAAGATGACCGTCCTGTTCAAAATTGGCCCCTTGGACGCATAATCAAGACGTTTAAGGGAAATGACGGAATGGTGCGTGTTGCAGAGGTTAAAACTGCATCTGGCGCTAGAACAAGGCCAATTCACAGATTGGCTCCGCTACCCGTGGGAGATTACCTCAAGCCAGAGGAAGAGCCAACACATAATTTGTCACCTGATTGGAAAAACATCCCAGGGCCATCATGGCGTCAGCAGATGGATGAGGAAGATCAATCTGACAACAAGAACAATCCATCCACTGAGGAAATACCTAAAAAGCGACAAAAATTGACAGCATATCCAGGGATGCTCACTATCATAGTCGCCTTGCTGCTTCTACCGCTAGTTTTGGCATCACCAGTTCGTATTACGAAATTCAAGAATGCACCAGGCATTCATTTTGAGCAGATTTCAACTATTCAACCCATAGCAGCCGAGTGGAATTTAATAATCTACTACGACATTAAACCCATTTGGAAGGGCATAGCGGCTATGCACACCGGGAGAGAAGCTTTACAACATTTGTGTGGATCAATTCATCAGAACTCTTCCTGTCACGCCCTGATCAAACAATTTGATCATGTCATTAATGAGCTAGAGCTTAATGAGATCTTCTTGACCAGGAAACGTTCTAAACGAGGCGCCATTGATCTGATCGGCAGCATCGCTCACTCACTTTTTGGCATTTTGGACACAGAATATGCACAACAAATGGCCAACACCATTGATCACGTTAAGGCAAATGAGGATCACCTCCTTAGTCTTCTCAAGAACCAGACGTCAATCATTGATGCTACCATCAACATCATTAAAAGGGATCAGGCACAAGTCAACGAAACCTTTGGTGACTTGGAAAAACAAATCAATGACATGGCGCATAAGATCCAGGAGCATGATCTTCAAGAATATCAACAACGGCTCTCACAGTTGGTGACCACCTTGTCTATTCAGCTGACACTCAGAGCCTCCAGCTTGCAAAGGGTGCAAGCTCTGCTAATGGACGTTCTCATTGACACCCACCATGGAAAACTCAGCCCAATGTTTTTACCAGTCGACCAAATTCAACAGGAGGTCCGCAAAATAAAGGCTCATTTAGCACCACCGCTCCAGCTACCAATCCAGGACAACGATCCAACCAAGTTTTACAAATTAATGTCGATAAAAGGAGCCGCCACCAAGGATTATTTTATCTTCAACATAAAGTTGCCATTGATCACCCAAGAGCGACTTCACGTATTCCGTCTCACACCAATTCCAATGATAGTTAACAACACCATGATTGCCATCAAACCAAGGATCTCGTTCTTGGCTATAAACAATCTTAGGGACAAATATCTACCAGTTACATCCGAGATGCTCCAAAATTGCATTGAGAATTCACCAGACTACCTCCTGTGTCCCAGCATACAAACCATTCATACATCCGTATCCAGCTACTTGGCATGTGAAGTGAACCTGCTCAACAAAAACAGCAATGCTGTCTGTCCCTTAACAAAACTTATTGACGAATACATGTGCGTGAAACTACAAAAGGTCAATCATTGGATATTCGCAGTTAAGGAACCAACCACTCTCAATGCAGTCTGCGGTGCCAATAACTTTCAAGTTACATTAGAATATGCTGGACTCTTGGAACTTCAATCTGAGTGCTCGTTAAGAAACAACCAACTGCAGCTGAGCAGCTATAGCGTTTACAACACCACCAGTCAATTATCCTACATATCATTTACAAACTTAAATATCTCTTCAGATTTACCGGTTGTAGGAGCCTTCAGAGTTCACAATGCTACTCCTTATGCTGCCGATGTCAATGATCTTGCAACACTACAGCAATTATTAGCAAGCCAGCAAAATTCTGCACTACCTAATGAAATTCAGCAGCCGCTTCACCATCCTCTAGCGATTGGCTATACGACCTTCACTCTACTCATCATACTCACCATAATCATCTGCTGGAAGTGGCGAGTTCAGTGGCAGGGACGCAGTGAGTCGAAAAATTCAAGACCGACACCAGCGCCAAGAAACTCTGTGGATGCAGATTTCACCGTCAACGTGTAATCAATCAGTTGAGGAATCCCTCAACGGGGGGCAGGAAATGTATAAATACATCACCATTTTAGTTGAATAAATCATATACATTGTAATATACATTGTATCAAAATTAAAATCATAAAATTCCAATGCAATGTATCTCGCTTCATGAAAAATGCTTACGTATCTTGCTTCACTACAATGTATTGTAAACCAATTCCTAAGCCATGCAAGTTTCCACATGCAGACATATCGTCAGCATTTTAATGGTCTTCTAATCTAAACACATTGTCCATCCATCTAAAGTAAGCATACATGTGCACAATTGATATTTGATATATGTTTTGAGCTCGAGTGCAGACATTGTCACGCGTGGATTCCACTTGAATCTCGTCAGCGTTTTATCAACAAAGTTGTTAACCTGAACAAACTGTCGAGCGAGTGGAATTTGCGTGCTATGCACTCTTTATGTATTTAAGAGTTGGAAAGAATAAAATAAATGTCATTAGTCATTTTGAAATTCAAAGTGTGTGGTTTTAGTTTTGTGTTTAGTTTTGGTGGTGTTCAAGACCTTTTGTGGAGGTGCACACGTTCAAGTGCGTGCACACGTTCAATAAAGAATTGATTGGCTCAAGGTGTCGTGTCATTTTTAAAACAAATTGTTATTCGCGTAAGGCTAATTGGTTAAAGTGCCAATTAGCTCCCGTCGCTTTAATCAATTGGTTTGGCACCAATTGATAATAGCCACAGCACTGCTGTGACTTGCAAGGATCGGGTTAGCGCGTGCAGTCAATTGGTGTTGCACTAATTGGCTTAGTGTTTGCAGGCGTCGTTAAAGACTAAATTGTTATTCGCGTAAGGCTAATTGGTTAAAGTGCCAATTAGCTCTCGTCGCTTTAATCAATTGGTTTGGCACCAATTGATAATAGCCACAGCACTGCTGTGACTTGCGTCGAGTCCAACAAGGACCAACTTAGCGCGTGCAGTCAATTAGTGTTGCACTAGTTGGCTTAATGTCGCGAGCGTCTTGAAGGACCCGACAGAGGTCATAAGCCATTATTACTGCGTTTACGAAATGGAGAACATATCCATGTAAGTTTCAACATAGATTACAAATTTACGCCATCGTAACATATTAAGTTTGAGACGTTTGGTAAGTATATTCAAGTTTCATGTGTAACTATGCTGAATGGAATGGCGCAATATATGAAACAAGCAATAAGCTACCATTTACTTGCCCTTCCAAACTAGACCCTGGAACAAGACATATTTCCTGTGAAGAAGAAAGTCAAATTGGAGGACAGATACAGTACATCAATGAAAAGACCTCATTTTGCTGCTTTCCCTTTATATAAACTAAACTAAAAGCAATATATGATTAGAACTTGATCAAATATCAAGCAGTTAATAGCTTCAAAATGATTCTCGAATACTTCTTGAATGAATATCCTGACATCTTTCCTGAGCATCGAGCATTCATAGAGCATTATATACTTGAATACAAAAATATTAGAGAGATAATAACCAATCAATATGGCAAGCATTACAAATCCTACAAATGGTCTGACTCTGATACCACATCAGGCGCCGATACATGTATATGTCATTCATATGAGCGAGAAACGAAGTATATCTTTAAACTTATAAAACAATACATAATACTCATATCTCGTGTTTCTACTGCAAAGCATATCATAGTCAAACTGAATTGATATATAAATAACGGAAAAGATACTAATTCTTAGTAGTTGTTAACTTCCTCCCCATGTTCAAGTTTATCTTCGACAAACAATTTGTTTTCGAAAACAACCATCAATATTTCATCAAAGAAATCGTCATTCTTCTGATTTTTTTGGGGTAGGTAGGTGAATGCCCATTTATGTACAGAGTGTGGGACTTCCATGTTGGCAAGAAGGCAACTGGACTACCCACTAAACTCCTCCCCTGTCAACCTGTTCTATTTGGAACCATATCTCCAACACTTTATCCCTTCAAGCCTCCGTATCCATATCTGGAGCTATCTTCAAAGACATTTCCTCAAAATGATTATGAATTCAAAACCATTAATGGATTACACTGGAGTGACGGAGATATTTGCTGTAATGAACTACCAAGTATAATGGGTAGCTTTACTAACGGTAGCCTTCGTATGCATATCAGGAGCTATCTTCAAAGACATGTTGTCAAAATGACTATGAATCCGAAACCATCAATGGATTACACTGCAGTGACGGAGATATTTGCTGTAATGAACTACCAAGTACAATGGGTGGCTTTACAAACAGTACACATCAAAGTAGATATAAAAGAACAGATTCTCAAGCGGTACTTGCCAACTGCTGATATTATACACCGAAATATACCTAAGTTAAGTGACCTTAAAAATTATACAACATATTGTCGAATTCAAAATGATAAAAAACAGTATATCAAATGTGCAGTACAAAATTTTATCAACATTTTTTTGTATTTGCTAGTCAATGGTATTATACAATAAAAAAGTTTATTTAAAAAAAGAAACAAAAATCTTTTATTTTACTCTAACATCCAAGAAACTCATCTCAAATTTCCACATAGATCTATTAACCGATATCTAGAAGCATTTATACACTATCCAGTGTTCCCATCATAAAGATTACCACAAGCGGCACCTCATAAATCATACTCTAGTTATCACCATGCACTTATCTCACTTAGCTAAAAACAAGCTTCTATTCTCATCAATAAGATCACTAGAAGCAAACTCAAATTATCACCTAATAAAATTTCACCACGAGTATTAATAGCTATTCCCTAACATGGAAAAGATCATCCTCAAGAATAAATGGCACATATGGATGCATGCGAGTGCATGCGATAAGAAAGAACGCTGCGGAAGGTACTTGAGATTGTAGAGGATCGTCTGTAGAATGAAGGCAGCTATGCAAATGATTTATGGGTTCGAGTATCTTGACCTTTTTACCACATGGGCTTTGGAAATTGATAAAAAAATATCATGGGAATATTTAGGAATTTATATCCATATACTCTTTGCAATTAGAAAAATTCGCATAATTAAATAAATGGATGAATGAATAAAATTTATATGTAAGCTCTAAAGATTTCAACATTAACTGATATTATAACTAAGGCAAGACCAGAAGCAACGAATATATGAGAAAAAAGTGTTAAAAGGCTAGCTTCTATTAATTTTAAACATATATATTAATCCTATATAAACACACACTGAGAAATCTAGGCCTTTAATCGATTAATTGAAAATATGGGACTATCTTAGACAGGAATAAATTTTCTAGTTTCACTACTTACTGTTAGAGGCTACTAAGGCTAAGGATGTGCACCTGCAATCTAAAGACATATTTCTATTCTAGAGCACAACTAACAAGTCTCGTTCTACTACTAACCGCTAGAGGCTACTAAAACCCGAAATGCTTACCTACTTAACCAAGGCACAAATCTATGTATTAGCTAAACTTTAATTGGATCATTTCACCCTTTTCACATCAACTTAATGTAAATCTATACGACAAATTTGCTCTACATTGAAGCTTTTCTAACGTCGCGCGGATATCGATCACTCTTTCGGATGGCTCCGATAGCTTTTTAAATTACTTACGGAATTGCTTGCAGCTACATAAATGAGTTGCATATTTTTAATAATAATTTTTCTGAGAAATTATTAGGGAAGAAAAATGTTAGAATAAGGTGGTTTCCACATTTGCACTAATTCTCCTCAGGCCATCACTCTTAGATACACACCGGTGATGGCGACCACCATGCTTAGAGGTGAAGGAGTTAATTTTTCTACTTATGCGAACTCAATATGTTTTTTGTATCTGCAAATAATGTTCAAGGTAAATTTCTCTTGTAAGTACTTGTATCCGCGCGACGTTAGAAAAGCTTCAATGTAGAGCAAATTTGTCGTTTAGATTTACATTAAGTTGATGTGAAAAGGGTGAAATGATCCAATTAAAGTTTAGCTAATACAGGTACTTACAAGAGAAATTTACCTTGAACATAACTTGCAGATACAAAAAACATATTGATTTATTAAAGAAAGATGCGGTTCCAGTCATACATGCACCTCGCCGCATAGCGAGCAGTCTTAAAAATAAAGTGAATACCAAATTAGATGACATGGAAAATCCAGGAATCATCAAAAGAGTTAATTATCCCATTGAATGGGTCCACAATCTAGTTGTGGTTGAAAGCCCCAATAAATCTTTTAGATACGTTTAGACCCCAGGAATTTGAATAGAAACGTTATAAGAGAGCCTTTTCAAATACCACTGTTGTAAACCGTAGGTTGATGTATTCAAAGAAGAGGTTTACAATTCTGTTTTATTTCAAAAAGCTTTCACTACAGTCTTTTAATATTAATTGTTGATAACACTTAACTAAATATAATATTCGTGATTGCTGCAACCAACCCGATGAACTCCGATCCGGTTTTCAACAGCCCAATCCCGCGCGCCCAAGCTTAGCTCGACGGTCCGTGTAGAAGAAAGATAGCAATCCTCCGAGCTTTAAGAGCGGTTAGATCGAGCAGTCAGAGTAAAGAAAGATTGCACATAATACGAGCTTTAAGAGATGTTGATTGAAGCAGTTCGGGTTTACCACAACCACGATTATCAAATTTATCGTCACAACTCGAAAACATGAAGTATTTCACGGTCCTAAAAGATGGATTTTGGCAGGTTCCACTGGAGGAAGAAATTAGCGACTTGTGTGTACTCAGCACACCGTTCGGAAGTTATAAATTTTTAAGGTTGCTATTTGGGCTCAATTTTGCTTCCGAGCTATTCCAAAAACTAAATACTAAATATTTTATTCACCTACCGGGTGTATTCCTCTATATCGACAATATTTTGATTTTTGGCAAAAATAAAATAGAACACGATAGCAATCTGGCTAATGTTCTCAAAATAACCAGCGAATTAAATATTAAATTTAATGCAATAAAATTGCAATACTGTCAAAAAGCTGTAAATTTCTTAGGCTTGGTATTTTCAAAAGAGGGTGTTAGAATCGACCAATCTCGGATTAAAGCCGTTGAAAATATTGAAACCCCTAAAAACAAAACAGAATTGCAAAGATTCTTAGGATTGATCAATTTTGTAAGAAATTTCATTCCAAATATGTCACAGATAACAGCGCGTCTAAGAGAGCTTTTGAAAAAGAATTGTTCATATACATGGTTAGAAACTCACTCTAAAGTATTTGAAAATCTGAAATTAATTGTTTCAAAATCTCCAGTGTTGGAAAGTTTCAATGAAAACATTCCATTGTATATCCAAACTGATGCTTCTCAATTTGGAGTTGGAAGTTGTCTTATGTACGACAACAGACCGGTTTGTTTTGCATCGAAACGTTTGACAAATACGGAGCAACAATATGCGCAAATTGAAAACGAGATGTTAGCCATCCTCTTCGCATGTGAGAAGTTTCACGATTATATTTATGGGCGGAAAGTCATCGTTTTATCAGATCACAAACCTTTAGTGGCAATTTTCAACAAATTAACGTCCCAGGTTCACTCCTACAGGTTACAGAGGATAAAACTAAAATTATTGAAATATGATATTGAAGTCAGGTACCTTCCGGGAAAATAGATGCAGATAGCGGATACACTGTCTAGAAGTATCAAGGAAAAAAATTCGGCTCCTGTTGACTCTATATTAAATACTGTAGTTCATACCATCAATGTTAGCGATAGAAGCACGGAGGAAATCCGTAAAGCCATTCTTAATGATGATGAGTTGAAAGAATTAATAGAGTTAGAACAAAAAAGTATGCCCAAAAACAAAACTAAAGTTAAAGATATTATTAAAAAGTACTGACAAGTTAAAAATGACATTTACTGTGAAAATGGCCTTCTATTTTATGAAGATAGACTCATCATTCCAATTGGTCTTCGTGCACGGATATTTTTTTTTTTTTTGTGGTAGGGAGGTGAAGGCATTTACGCCCGCCGAGTCTGGCAGTGTGGGACTCCCATGGAGGATACCCTTGGACTACCCACTAAACACCTCCCCTGTCAATCTGAGAACCCAGCCTGGAACCGTTTGACACATTACTTCGGGCCAGGTCTCGTTTTGTTACGCCGTGGGGCGCCTTCAAGCTGGGGAGTCCCTTTCCTAGCGGGAGGGGAGAGGGGAAGAGGAAATGCCAGAAGAGCGATCCCCCAGCCCCAGCACCTCCGGCTGCTGCGAGTCCCTTTTATCTTTTAGGACTGCCCGAGCATAAAGTGCCACCTGGTTCCATTTGTCAACCGATTCGAGCATCACCGCAACTATATTATCCGGGGTGAGCTCTCCCGTCTCCCTGTAGAGTTCCCTTCGCAGCCTGGCCCATTTTGTACACGCAAAAAATGCGTGACAGGCATTGTCCTCCTCTCCTGGGCAAAACCGACAATCGGGAGACCGTGACTTACCGATCTTGTGCAGGTAAGATATTGAATAGTCTGCACGAACGGCATCTTGGGATAATTAAAACAAAGGGGCTAGCAAAATTAACTGTGTATTGGCCAGATATAAATAGGCATATAGAAGATTTTATAAGTAGCTGTCGGACATGTGAGAAATATCAAAAATCAAATTGTAGGTCTCCATTGATTCCACATGAAATTTCAAATCTGCCATCTAGTAAAGTGACTTGTGATATACTTGACTTCCGAGGAAAGCCATTTTTAGTTTTGATGGATTACTTCTCGAAGCCGGTTAGAAGCAAAATTGTTAAGAAATAAGACATCTGAGGAAATTTCGAGGAGCAAATGTCATTTAGTTCATAACAATTTAAGCAATTTGCACAAGAGTGGAATATTGGCTTTATAACCTCTAGTCTAAACAACCCTCGTAGTAATAGTTTATCGGAGAAAGATGTAGGGATAGTGAAATGCTTACTTCGAAAATGTGGGGAAGAAGGAAAGGATTTAGAGAGTGAATTGCTGGCATATAGAAACGCTCCAATTTCAAGTTTATCGGCATCACCTGCGCAAATATTAATGAGCCGAGTACTTCGCCCCAAATATTCTGTTAGAAAGAAATTATTGAAACCAAAAGTCATTGAAGGAATTCATAAAAAATTGAAAGTAAATCAAGACATATATAAAACAAACTACCAAAGGACTATAAGGAAAATGAGAAAGTAGGGGTTTCAAATGGGAGATAATGTCGTTAACCAAAGAAAAGGAATTTGGGAACCTGCTAAGATTATAGTCACATTCAACGCCAAGATCATTTATTATTCGGAATGAAAATTATCAATTATTGAGCCGAAATAGCATAAACTTAAGAAAATCAGAGTACGCTCACAGTTTTTTGATATTAATGAGCCAATGCTTAATAATTCGCATTCTTATATGTGGGTTACGTATAAAAAATGAAACAGGGCAAAGTAAATCAATAATGGGGGTGACGGCACTTTCCTGGCATAGGCCCTACGCGTTGCAGACGCCGACTCAGTGTGTAAATCGGTTCGTATTAATCCTTAGCAATTTATTAGCCCCGAAAATCGACGCGAAAACACACAGAAGATAGGTAATTTCAAGCTTGAAATCTGCTTCATACGAAATTTGAACAAGATTGAATGGCGGCGAAGTGTTCTACCAGAATGAATGTGAGAAGCAGCTGATTGTCAGATTAAAAAATTAGAAAAAAGTGTTAAAATTTTTGCGCCGCGGGCCTTGCGTGGCCCTGCAGGAGCCCGTTAGAAAACAAAAATTATAAAATAAAATGGGAAGATATTGTATATTGAAAAGAATTATATTATAATTCGTACAAAATAATATTTGATACTTAGAGGTTAAGCTGAAATATGTTATATTATAGTTCGTGCATAAGAATATATAATATTTAGCTGAAAATGAAATGTCAGAAAGTTCGTACGGTGTAATAAATGGCATGAGTCGGTCATATAAATCAGTCCGTTTTATTTATAGAAAGTTGATATAAAACACCCAAGACACACATCCTCCCCTGGCAACCACCCTAGAGATCAACGCCCACATACCCAAGACACAAACCAGTAGTTTCATTGCTGGCTGCTACAAGTGCCATTTTTCCAACTTCCACCACCAATCATTCCCAATTCGTATGGAAAATTTGAGCTAGAACCCGCATCCTATACCTACTCCTATCTCCTTGGCAGTAGGGCTTTAGAGCAGGACGCTCCACCATTGATACGATTGCAGAGGCGGTCAGCGCGGTTCAAAAGGCAGAGGCATATAGTCGCGCCAAGCGACAGAGCGTCCTGTTGGTGACACTCGACGTCAGAAACGCCCTCAACCCCGCTAGATGGGTGAATGTTCTGGATATGCTGGAAACCTTTTCAACTTCCAGAATATCTAATGTGGCTTTTGAGGGACTACCTTAAAACACCGAAGTCTGCTCTATGATACGACACAGGGCCAAAGAAAGATGGAAGCTACATTGGGTGTTGCCCAGGGATCTATCCTTGGTCTGGACCTGGGGAACGTCTCTTACGATGGACTACTGAGACTGAAGATGCCAGATCGGCTATGCGGATGATGTTGCGGCTCTGGTCGCTGAACGCACCGTTGAACAAGTGGTCATCTTGACAAAAATGAGAATCCCTAGAGTAAGGATAATCGGTACTGAAGACATATTAATCGAATCAAAGCCAGCGGTCAAGTAACTGGGGCTACTGATCGACTCGAAGAAAATCAAGGCAATGGCTGAGAAGGCTGCTTCGGGAGTATCGACTCTGAGTCGACTTATTGCCAATGTAGGGGGACCCAGTCCATCAAGAAGGCGCCTCTTGATGAGTGTTGTAGGGTCAGTGCTACTATACGAAGCAGAAATATGGGGCGACGCTTTCAGCAAGGAGGTATATATAGGCTTGGAACATGTAGAGAGGAAAAGCAATGAGAATTGCATCTTCGTATCCGAAAGTCTCTGATTCGGTGGTGAGAGTTAGTGATAGTTGTTACCCTCCTCGCTAGAGAGCTTCACGCTATTTACCTGCGCCAAAACGAGGATGCGAGGGAGACGGTTGTCCGCGAGGAGAGACAGCGCTCACTCAATGATTGGCAGCAGTCTTGGGTAAATTGCGTGAGGGGAAGTTGAACTGCGCACCACATCCCGGATGTGAGACCGTGGCTAAATCAAAGGCATGGTGAGACTGACTTCTATCTGACCCACCTTTTGAGCGGACATAGGTGTTTTCAGTCTTACCTGCACAAGATTGGTAAGTCACGGTCCCTCGATTGTCAGTTTTGCCCAGGAGAGGAAGACAATGCCTGCCACACATTTTTTTCGTGCATAAAATGGGATAGGCTGCAAAAGAACCTCTATAGGAAGAAGCTCACCCCAGATAATATAGTTGCGGTGATGCTCGAATCGGTTGACAAATGGAACCAGGTGGCACATAAGGTGCCGGGTTGGTGGGGCTGGGGGATCGCTTGTCCGGCACTTTCTCTTCTCCTTTCCCCTCCCGGTAGAAGAGGGATCCCCCAGCTAGAAGTTGCCTCACGGCGTAACAAAACGAGACCTGGCCCGAAGTAATGTATCAAACGGACCCAGGCTAAGTCCTCAGGTTGACAGGGGAGGTGTTTAGTGGTTGCAAGGGGGAGGTGTTTAGTAGTCGCCTTCTTGCAAGCATCAGAGTCCGCACTCTGTGCGTAAATGGGCATTCACCTCCCTACCACAACAAAAACAAAAATAACGATCACCTCGTTGAGTCGTCTAGCGTCAAAATATAAGCGTACCTTGCCGGGTTTTCTGACAAGCGTCACAGGAGACCTCCACGAATTCTGATTTTCTTCTATTACCCCCAAAGACAACATACGATCGAGTTCGTCATTCAACAGTTTCTGTATAACGGGCGGGAATAATGCCACTGCTTAATGGGTCAAGCAGAACCAGTGTCAATGTGATGAGACACGAGACTGGTCCTACTCAAGCCTTTTGCACTATACGACGGAAATTGTTGCATGACGAAGTCCAGTCATTGCTGATCTTTTGGAGACAACAGATGGAATTCAGGGCTCACAGGCTCTGTGACTGTTTGGATAGCATTGAGCTGGATTGGTGCTGTTTTGAAAAGTTCCCAGAGGTCGTCTATTTGCTGGTGCTGTTAAATTGCACCAATGTGGTGACGTATTCCAGAACTAGATCTGTGTACCCTGATGCAGTCTGGACGTGGCCATGCATGGTATGCGTACGCAAACCCGTCTGAAAGTAGGTCCAAGGGTCCGGCTCCGAGGATACTGAAACTGCCTCCGCTATCAAGCAAGCCTATCAATTTGTAACCTTTGACGAAAACCTCAGCATAAGGCCTATTGTCGCTAGGAGTTGCAACAATTGACTCCACGCAGGCATGCTTCAACAGACGCCTGGCGAAGAAATACCTTCAGGATCTCCGAAAGCGATCCCGGAAGGAACGAGCTCTAAACCCACCATTCCACTGATTTCAACGTAGTCCGGTAATCTATTTGAGATATTATCACTACCAAATAATACTGCAGACTCATGATCACACATGTCGGTATTATTACGGCATAAATCTTTCATTCCATTAGCATGGACGTTCATCGGCAGACAAGATTTCAGACGGTAACCGATCATGCGGTCTCATCGAATTAAGCTCATAAGGCTGAACTGAAGGTCGACCATACTTAACTTCCAGCTCACGCCAAGTGTATTCAATTCGACATCTCTAGACGAGCTTACGGGTGGTCGAAACTCATGTCCAGCCAAGTAGTCCTCATGTTTTTGGAAACTAGATCTCGCAGACCCGTGTCCCTAATTGGAATCCTGATTTGGAGAGCCCTAGCGTCAACGGATTCATCAAATTTAATGAACGGTTCATTGGATTCCTGGTTGTGGGCGAACATATTTCCGCAAATATGAGCGTCATCAAGCATAGATCCAAATCGTTTCATAAACTCCACTTTAAGCTGCGTCCAGCTCAAGTCCCTACGCAGGTCACGTATCTGCCAGTACGAGTTTTCGCCAGATCCTTGCAGGAGAACATGAAAGTTTCGGACGAGTTCACGCTCTGAGAGCCTATAGTCTCTAACCATGATGCAATCGCGAAAAAAAACTGGCGTGCATTCAAGCCATTGAAGTCACCATCGAATCTCAAACCCCGTCTCAACTGTCTCGTCACCACCCCGGAACGAAAGCTGTGGCTGAAAATCTGACAAATCTTGGGAAGAGCGTAGTGAAAAGCGAGTAAAATTATCATGCTCATACCGCAGGTACGAAAACATGGTGAAAATTAAAAACAATAAAAATCAACAGGCCATCTAAATAATTTAAAAATATTAAAACCAATAAACAGGCCGACAACACCGATAATTTGAATTGAATAAATAATTTAATAAACCACACACGGACAAACAAACGATTCTATAAAAATAATTTAGAAATTGAATACCAGACAGACAAACAAACAAGTAAATAAATCTATACAATTTTAACCCCTAACGTAAGCTAAAATAAAATCAATTCGAAATTCTTAAAATACACTTTAAACTAACCCAAACCAAAACATAACTCATTACCCAAAACTAAACTCAATTAGCAAAACTCAACCTAAAATTACTAAAAACTAACTAAACCAAACTCAAAACCAACAAGAACCGTAAAACCAACTTTCTCAAACACCAAATAACTCATCAATGAAGTTTACAATCTAACTAACTAAAACTAATCGAAATTAAAACCCAATAATCCATAACTAAACTAAACTTGGCGAATACAGTATCTAAAATATGAGCAAATTTGTGTATCTAGGCACCAGAATGATAAAGGCGGGTAAGGGAAGAAACGAAATACCCCGAAGAATACAGCTCGCAAATAAAATATTTTATTAAGTTTTGACGATCTTGAAGACCAGCTGCATACACAGGAAAACAAAGCTCGAAGTATACAAATCCGTGATAAGACCTGCGTTAGGCTATGGGTGTGAAACATGGACCCTAACCAAAACTGACGTTAGATAGGAAGCCATATGGTAGCAATTTGCATATGTATTAGTCGGCCTACTATGGACAAGCTTCCGGTAGCTGTCACCCAACCGCGGCATTAGCAAATGCTTATATTTCGTCATATATACTATTTTCCGAATAAAAAACGTGCCGAACGCATTCCGTGCATGCTATAAATTCACCTTGTATAGCCCATTGTGCTCCTAAACTTTCCAAGACGAGCAAATGAAGCACACGTGTTGCACCTTCGACTGATAGCTCAGCGTTGAGATGTAAACAAACTCCTATAAATTCACTTTGGAAGGCGATAAAAACTAAACGGGTATAAGAACTGAAATAATTTTCACTTCACTAGGTGCGCTATTGTGTTCTCCGTGGATCATTTGGATTTCACTGTAGAAATCCGTCTCTAAACCGTACAAATCTCGAATTTTCGTTGCCACCTCCACAATTCTTCATATAACGCCATGTAAGTTAGCCAGCAAAGTCGGCCTACTAATGGTCATGTGTGTGGTACTAAGCGCTGCTGCCATATGACTTGTATCTATCGTCAGTTTTGACCCTAACCCAAGCATCCGCAAATATATTGAACGCCTTTGAGCGACAGGTCCTGAGGCGAATAATCGGATCGAAGCTAGACGGGGACCAATGGCAAATTCGATACAACCATGAGCTGTATGTATTTTTTGACAAGCCGGAGGTCTGAACGATTATCAGACTGCGGGAGCTACAATGGGCTGGACACATGAATCGTATAGAGGAACAACGGATACCCAAAAAGGTATTTGCTGGGGAAACTGAAGGCCGGAGACCGGTGGGGAAGCCGAGGAAACGCTGGTCTGGCTCGGTCCACGAAGACAGTTCATCGCTGCTCGGATTTCGAAATTGGAGAATGCGGTCAATGAATCGGGACAGTTGGAGCCGCTATTTGCAGGGAGTGAGCGCCCGAGAGTGGCTGTGGTGTCACGAAGAAGAAGAAACTAATCCCAAATTCAATAACTTTAAAATCAACCACGTAAACTAACACTAACTATTACACAATCAATAATTAACCCTAAACTTTCAATGATAATGTAATATGCCTAAATAGAAAGAATATATAATAAGAGTCAAGTGGAATGAGTCCATGCGTGCTAGCGGTAAATCGAACTATAACAAAATGACTTACGCCTTCGTTTCTCAAAATGATCTCCCATAGCAGGAAAAGAAAAGGTAATTAAGTGGGATGATGTTTAAAAATTTACGTGACACAAAACAGACAAACCGCAACAGTGCCTGGAATAGCCATGGTCCTTGAAGATGGACTCCGCTCAAATTGTCACCGTCAAGGGCCGTCTACGAGACCATTATGAAATACGACGGAGTTCATAATGGCTCGGACAAGGGCCGCACAAATCCCAAAGCTAAAACCAGAAAGATGACGGAAGAGCCGAAAGCGTTGGCTAATTTCAAGAGTTAGATCCAAGTCTAACTATCCCGTGCAAGGAGACATAGGTTAATCCCAACCAACACTCACACTTGCACAGCTTGGGTCCCGTCATTGCCGGTGAGGACTGTGACTATTAACAAAAATATCGAAACGCAAAACTAAACTCATAAACCGTCAATAAGGATCTAATAAAATTATAAATCCATTATTTGAAACATAACTAATATCATCAAAACAACAAAAAATAATATTTCCCTGAAATGCACAGACCACTATTCAAGTCAGGCACTCCAGGCACTCAAGCCCAACAAATCTAAAACATTTAAACTTCAAATTGAGAATAATAAAATATAACAAAATTGAAACCAACAACAAGCAGCCTCGACAAAAACCCCGGCAAGAGGCACTGCTCGTAAAACGCCAAGATGGCCTATCCTACGCAGAAGTACTGCGGGTATTAGGGGAAATGTAAGGCCCGAACACACCAACACTGCTATTAAAGCAGTATGACCAAGCCGGTCCGGCCATATACTGGTCGGATTCCGAGCGGACGCCGACAATAAAGAAGCATTCTGCGATGCAGAGAAGATGGTGATGATCGAAATAAGAGATTGATTGCTTCACGGACCTGACCGAAGTAGAAGTGGCCATCAAAAGGGAGTTCCCTAGCACCGGAAGCATCAAAGCGAGGCTGATACTAGAAAACAATAGGGGACAACACGTGGCCATCAATAACTTGGCCGAAAAGGATGCCGAACTATTTGTGAATAAAGACAAAGTAAGAATAGGGTGGGTCGTCTGCAGGATACGGCAAAGAGCAACACTTCTTCAATATTTCAAATACCTGAAAAGCTGAAAAGCAAAGAGAGTGTTAGAAGCTTCGTCGTGAGGCTGAATGGGAACGGAACCGTGACGAGGCGTGCAACCAGATAGCAGCATATGATCGCTGCTGGCAAAATCTAGTGGACAATGTGAACAAGGATCCGTGGGGTCTTGGTTACAAGGTAGTTATACGGAAGCTAAATTCATGATGACTCTTCCCCACCCATCCCATCCCTGTCGACGCTGTCAAAATGTCAGAAGAGTAGCGGATAAGATCATTAAAATTAAGAAGAAAAAAACTATGACGACGAATTGAGAAGCATCGATGTAAGTCTAGCGAGCAACAACACATGACAAGCATACAAAGTAGTTAAACGCCTGAGACGTGATTATCAGCCCTAGCCACGCTCTGTCCTGATAACATCGGCAACATCATCGCTGATGAAAACAGGATTAAAGATGGACATCATATTTCAATTACCTCCTTAATCCTCGGCACAGCTCCAGAACATCGGAGCCTATAGATATATACGGGGAGCTTCCATTGGCTCACCAACTCTGGATGAAGTTTGTTTCACCATCAAATCCGAAAAGAATAATAAAGCGCCGGGCATTGATGGGATTCCAGTGGAGCTCATCAAATATGGTGGCAGCAGTGTTCATAAAGTTATTCTCAAAGTCATCGAGCACATTTGGCAACAAGAACATATGCCAGACGAGTGGAGCGAATCAATTATATTTCCTATCCCCAAAAAGGTGACAAGCTACAGCGCGAAAAGTATAGAGGCATATCACTGCTTTGTTCGCTGCTCAGGCTTGATTTGAAGTCGGAAACATACTTTAATGACCTCTGAAAATATTTGACTCCCTCTCAGTTTAAAATGTGTTCCAATCAGGGCAAATTTCTGAAATCCATCACATATAATCCTGTCTCCATTTCTATCCGGAGTCGTACTATCAATTTCGATATCAGCCCTATCGAGATTATTTATCTCATCACTAGTGACTTCAAGATTCGATACCTTCACTCGAGACTTCTTACGGAATATGCTATTCACTTTCGCGAAAACGCCTATCGAGAAGATTTATCTCATCACTAGTAACTTCAAGATTCGTTACCTTCACTCGAGACTTCTTACGGAATATGCCATTCACTTTCGCGAAAACGCCATCTGGGTCCTGTGGGCTAGTACCTCTCTGTTTTTTCGCCCATTGATTGCTGATCTCACTCCTGAAGTATGAATGGATTAAGTTCCGGACATTCTTCAGGTGTGATTTCAACAAAGCCGACGAGGGATGGTTGTAGTCCAAAAAGTACCGATAAATATTGTTAACGCGTGTAAGAAGAAGAAGGCTTTTCAACCTTTTCAACTTTAAGATGGTTGGAGTTCTATATTGTTTCGATGTTTAATCTTGGCAACTACTCTCTCAATCGTTTCGAACTTCAGCTTCTCTTACTTGGACAAATAGAGATCTATTTCATCATTAGTTAGACTCCAGTCATAAGGAACCATTGAACAAGCCTTGCCATCATCAGAAGGAGAATAATGCTTCTGGTAATGTCGATTAAACTTCTTTTGAAAATTTTCCCAATAAATTTTTTTTTTTTTAAATCAACCCATGATTTTCATGTTGAACTGGAATGAGGTAGAGATCATCTCTTTGATGATTGATTTCCATTACGATTGCGTGATGGTCGCTATCGTAAAAAATTACCTGCACTTTCGGTTGAGGACTAGTAAAGCTGAATTCAAGTCTTGCGTCAGCAATGTAGAGGTCCAAATATGAATTTGTCCTAGGGTATGTTGGGAGCTCCGACCCATATGGACTGTAACTGGATTAATTTAGTTCTCTCTTATCTATGATTTCAGGAATTATTTTTGGCGTTCAGGGGTTATTATTGGCGTTCAGCCATGATGTATGCTTGGCGTTCAGGTCACCGGCAAGAATATAATAATTATGCAGCCTGTTCAATTCGAGTATTTCAAACAAGGAACTGATCTCCTCTTTGAACTTCAGAACGTTTCGACCAGTGGCACAGCAGAGATAACGAAGAGGTTTGGCAGTGAGATTTTGATAACGGAAACTTCATAGTTTTTGAATTCGACTTTATCAATATTTTGGGAACAATAGGGTATTTTCACCAATATCCAGGTGCCACCTCCCCATCACCGTTTACTCTATCGTTTCTTACGAATTCAGAATCTTTGAATGTCGTGAAGTGCCATGAATTGAAGTGGGTTTCAGTGATAAGCACGATGTCAGGTTTTGCAATGATAAATTCATGGAGATAGTCACGTCGTTGTAGAGCGACAATGGAGTTGACGTTAATCGAGATGAGGCGAATCCTATCCATGGGAATGTGATTGGATAATAAGTTATTTTGAGGCATTCGAAAGATCTAAACGCTGAAAAACAAAGTTAATTTTTGAATCCTGTTGATCGATTCTCCCCGATAGAAAGTTAAGTTGCTGATAAGTATTAAGAAGCAGCTCATTAGTGCCACTTGCATTATTTAAATTATTTGTAGCATTATTTACTGGTCCTCTAGCGGCGAGTGCAAATGATACCCCGTGGTTGACGAAGTTGGAAGGTATGACACTGCGTTGTACTTGTGTTTGCTTTGGAATAAATTTAACTTTATCATCTTGATATCGCAGTATAATTTTTCTTTAGGCTCCGTCTGACCCAATTTGCAAGGTATGACACTGCGGTGTGCTTGTGTTTGCTTTGAAATAAATTTAACTTTCGCATCTTGATATCGCAATATAATTTTTCTTTAGGCTCCGTCTGAGCCAATTAGCACTCACCGAACCATGAACTCATGAACATCTTTGCATTTTACGCACTGATAGTGCATGACGCAGTTGGCAGCAGAATGACGAAATCTTTGACATTGGGAACACTGATTGAGTTCTCTCCTCTCGAGCCGCCCCCACCTCATAACTCTGAAATTCAAGTGCCTTATTTGTTGAAGGGCACTTGGACTGCCTTTTTTGAAATTTGTACCAGACCAAGTGGTAAATTCTTCCTTTCTATGGTCGATCTTCTTGTCGCACAGGTTTTGACGGAAAAGAATTCAATTTCAATTGCAATTTCCTTGAACACCTGAAGAAGATCGACGGTATCCTCTCCGCAGTCCAGTCCGTTTAACAAAAAAGTTAATTTTGTCACTTTTGGGGGTATAAGTGGTGTAGAACCTCTCCAAAGTTCAGCGCAGCTTTGGCTGACTTGAAATCAACGAGTGATTTTGTTTTAATAGTTCATTTATCTGCATTAACTCTTTTCATTTCGAAACTGCTTAATTTATTATCAGCTGCCAATAGCCGAACCATATCTTTTCCGCTTTGTCCGAATACATTGATAGGCGGAACTTTTTCCACCTTTTTGATGGCTTTTACAGAGGAATCAGCAGAATTGCGAGCTGATTTCTTCTTCTTATTTTTTAAATACTGAATAAAATTTATATCATTATCTTTATTAATGTTACCTTTGATACTTTCTTCAACTTTCATTTCTTCGGTTAATCCGTCCAGCGCTGCAAAATAGTTTTGACTCTCGTTGGTGCCACTTGCACTAAGGATTTCTTCCGAAGTTGTTTGCTTTACACTTTTCTTCGCCTTTGTTTCCTGTTGCACTTGATTTTGCGGCTGCAACTTTTGAAGCTTCATCCCTTTCTTGAATAGATTTTTGAGAGACTGTATCTCTAGCCTTAGTCTGTAATTTTCTGTTTGCAGTTTGATTATTTGTTCATTGTCCGCTATTATTTGTAGCTAGCATCAACCATCAGCGGAGTTTTCTTCATTATATTTTCTTTTGCTGATTATCGCCAGTTTCGTATTCGTCGCTTCCCCAGGTTGGCTTAACGGTGGGAACAAGCAGTTCTGAAGTTTTCGAGAGTTGTTCGCTTTTCTTTACTGAGTCGATTTCTTCGACAATGTAAGTTTTTTCCAATAAAAATTAACTTCGGACTGACATTTTAAAAAATTAATTTAATTTTTGAAAACTTTTGACTGGAGCGATTTAAAACACATCTATAAGCAACGAATGCTAGGCGTAGTATAGCAACTTCAACTAAAAACCCTAAAAACTGATCAAAATAATTCAAAAAAAAAGGTAAGCAAAAATAATGACGACGCAAACAGCGGCTGCAGCACGATGTTTATAAGCACATTGGGAGCGGCACTAACGATGACAAAAACGACGATGAATACAATGTCAGTAGAAATGGATGAAAAACGGAGATTAACAAATACTATTGTCCACACTGTGATTCCTGCGGCGTTCGGGCGCAACTAAACTATGTTGCGAACGTCAGAACGTCCTAAAAAGAGAGAGGGAAAACTCTGCAGGACGCGCCAGATGCTCAAGCGGTGGGGGGAAATATCAAAAACTTCACGAATTCGATAGTTACTGCTGCGATCGCTACTGAAGCGACCGAAGAAAGGGTCTTTAATTCCGAATCAATAACGAACCATTCTGGAGCCCACAAAGTGATCACGGCAGAAAAGAAAGGACTGTCCAGACAAACAAAGCGCCACTGTGTGATTTCAACGCAACCGTCGAAAATGTGGCGGGAGTACTGTGCTCGGAAACGGAAGGCGATAACCTCTCCCAAGAAAGGTGGTCGCAAAGTACAATTGTCTTCCAGCGATATGAAAAAGGAAGACTAATCCGAAAAGCGGAAGATGTTCTAAAAAGAATCAAATCTGCCAAAAAACACAAAAGGAGTAAAGAACGGGCTCCTGAACCGCATAGGGCACTACTGGAGGACCTAGCTAAAGGCCGAAGAGGACCAGAAGGCCCATCAATAAAAGAATGGCGACTAGCCCAATCGAAGGAGATCGGGATAAAAGAAGGAAGGAAGAGGCATTTTATGGGCCTGTAACGCTAGATCAGGGCTTTCAGACAGTGCTGATAAAAGGAGCGAAGAAAGCTGCAAAGAAACTCCTTCAAATAGTGCCCGAAAATAAAGATCGCACAGACATCCTACAAGAAAAAGACCTGATGCGAAACAGGACAGAAAAAGCCCCGACGAAGATCTCGGTAACAGGCACTGCTCGTAAAACCCCAAGATAGCTGATCCTACGCAGAAGTGCTGCGGGATATCAGGAAAAAAGTAAGGCCCACAGACACCAATACTTCTATCAAAGTAGTACGAACAACGCGGTCGGACCACATCCTGGTCGAATTTGGAGCAGAAGCCGACAATAAAGAAGTATTCTGCGATGCAGTGAAGAAGGTCCTCGGCAAAAGCGCAACTATAGCCTCGCTCGAGCCGTCGGCAACGATCAAAATAAGAAACATTGACTGCGTCACGGACCTAGGCGATGTAGAAGAGGCCATCAAATGGGAGTTCTCTAACGAGGGCAGAATAAAAGTGAGGCTGACACCAGAAAGCCATAGAAGGCAAAGCATGGCCATCATTGACTTGACCGAAAAGGATGCCGAATATTTTTTGAACAAGGGCAAAGTAGGAATAGGGCGGGTTGTCTGCAGGGTACGACGAAGAGCAACGCTTTTTCAATGTTTCAAATGCCTTGGCTATGGTCACACCGCACAAGTATGCTAAGAACCCGATAGGAGTTCCCTATGTTACAAATGCAGTGAAATGGGACATAAAAGAAAAGAGTTTACAGAGGAGGCATACTGTATCCTTTGATAGGATGCTGATCCAAGACTGGATCTTGGGCACGTCTTGGGATCAGAGAAATGTCTGGTTTTCCAAGAAGCCCTAACCAAAGAAAATCAGAACTTCGCTGATCCGTATCCTGCAACTTAACCTACACCGCAGCTCAACCGCCTAAAATCTGCTTGAGCAGTTTGCAAGGGAAATGAAAGCTACTGAGCGGGTAACACCACGATAAGAGTTCTGCATCATGGTACTCTGATGAAACTGGTACTGCCACCATCTGGGTTCGGAACAGCGATTTCCAGGCGGAGAGCAGTGGACGGGAGGTTCGTTTCGTGTGGGTTCGGTGCTCAGGGACCACCTTCTTTAGGATTTAACGCCGAACAAATCGGTATCATTTTTCCAAGCCAAGCTTAATGCTTTGGAGGGCGCTGTCTCGAACGCAGACGGTAACATGCTGGTCGGGGTGGACTTCAACGCTAAAGCAATCGAATGGGGCATGTCTCAAACAGATCCGCGGGGATCGTCGTAATAAACACCGGAAATACGCCGACTTTTCACCGTATTGGTTGCGGAGGAACCATACCGGACGTGACATTCGCCTTGGAGTCCTTAGTACGGAGGATACACAATTCGGGAGTATTACAGGAGTACTCAGCCAGTGACCATCAGGGCATTCTGCTTGAGATCAGTGACGACGTTCGTGCTGTCGATCTTCTACAGTTGGATGGAACATCGGAAGGATACACATCGAGAGGTTCGTCGAGGTGCCTACGGCGGGTGCTCTGCTGCGGGTTGATTCGCAAATGACAGAAGAACTGGCAGCTCAAGATGTGGTGAACTCAACTATGAGCATCATCACGACTGCTTGCAATGCTTCTATGCCACGTCGAAAACCCCGGCACGTCAAGCCCCCAGCAGACAGGTGGTCAACTGAAATCACTGAAAAGCGACGGAAGTGTCACAAGCTTCGGTGTGAGGTCCAACGGGTACGGAACCGTGACGAGGCATGCAACCGGGTAGCAGCATTTAAACCGGCCAGGAAATGCCTTCGAAAACTGACTAACAATAGCAAGGCTCACTGCTGGCAAGATCTAGTGAAAAAGGATCCGTGGGGCCTTGACTACAAGCTAGTTATGCGGAAGCTTGATGCTCTACGCAAACCTTGCATACATGATGCGGAAAAGATCGGCAAGATGGTGCGGGCACTTTTCCCTACCCATTCCGTCCGTGTCGACGCTTTTCATGGTGAAGCAGCAATCGAGTGCCCACTCTTCACACAGCCGGAACTGGAAGAGGCAGGCCAATCATTGAAAGCGAGGAAGGCTTCAGGCCTAGATGGTGGTCCAGCTGAGGTGTTGAGGCTTGTCTATCACCATTTTCCTAACTTGGTGCTCAGCACATTCAACGCTTGCCTACGGGACGGCGTTTTCCCAATACGATGGAAAGTAGCCAGACTCGTGCTGATCAGCAAAGGGAAGGGAAATCCCGGATCTTCGTCATACCGCCGATATGCATATCAGACACGGCTGGGAAAGTGCTAGATAAACTCGTCAAGAGAAGACTCACTGACCTGTGGAACGTGTCTTACGAGGGCTACTGAGATGATTCGCTCTTGATCTGCTAAGCGGATGATAATGCGGCCCTAGTCTCTGGACGCGCCGTTAAACACCCCACTTAGGGAGACCCAGCCCATCAAGAAGACGCCTCTTGATGAGTGCTGTAGGGTCAGTACTTCTGAACGGAGCAGTAATATGGGGCAACGCTCTCAATAAGGAGGTATACCGACAACACTTGGCACAGGTATAGAGAAGACGAGCACTGAGTATTGCAGCTTCGTATCCGACAGTCTCTGATTCGGCGGTGAGAGTTAATGCAGGCGTGACACCTGTTGCCCTCCTTGCTAGAGAGCGCCGCGCTATTAACTTACGTCAAAGCGTAGACACGAGGGAGGCGGTTGGCCGCAAGAGACAGCGCTCGCTCAACGATTGACAGTAGTCTTGAGTGAATTGCACGAAGGGAAGGTAAACTGCGCCCCCTATCTCAGATGTACGACCGTGGCTATATTGAAGGCATGGTGAGGCTGACTTCTATCTGACCCAGCCTCTGAGCGGGCATGGGTGCATTCAGTCTTACCTGCACAAGATTGGTAAATCACGGTCCCCCGATTGTCGGTTTTACCCAGGAGATGTACGACCGTGGCTAAATCGAAGACATGGTGAAACGGACTTCTATCTGACCCAGCCTTTGAGCGGGCACGGATGTTTTCAGTCTTACCTGCACAAGATAGGTAAGTCACGGTCCCCCGGTTGTCCGCAAACATATTGAATGCCTTCGAGAGACGGTTCCTGAGACGAATAATTAGAGCAAAACTAGACGAGGACAAATGGCGAATTCGATACAACCCTGAGCTGTGTGAAATTTTTTACGAGCTGGAGGTCTCAACGATTGTAAGACTGAGAAAGCTGTAATATGCTGGTCACGTGAATCGTATGGACCAAGAACAGATACCCAGAAAAGTATGCGTTGGGAGAACTGAGGGTCGGAGACCAGTAGAGAAACCGAGGAAACGCTGGTCTGACTCGGTCGACGAAGATCGATGATTTCAAAATTGGAGAACGCGATCCATGGACCGAAAGAGTTGGAGTCGCAGGAAGGAAGGCCTAAGAGGAGCTGTAGTGCTACGAGGAAGAAAAAGAATTACTTTGTAATCTTCACAGAACAGCAGCTTTTTTATACATGGAACAATGTATACTTTTTGGTTGGGGTCGAAATATATGCAACGTATGTCGTTGTATTTATATATATATATATTGTATAATATCGAATGAAGTGTAACTTTCGTTAATATTTATTTCATTTTTTTCATAATTAACTGTAGATATATATGTACATACTTCAAACTGTTAAACTTTAAACTGTTTTGCCATATTTTCAGATTTAAAGACATTAATTTTAAAATGTGGTCCTATCCTTTTCAACCTTCAAAGTCCTTTAAAATTGGCGAAAATCTTGGCACATATTTTGCTTCTTACTTGATCTTAAATACTATTTGGTGCAAATTAAATATTCGAGCTTATTTCAGAACTGCCAATTTGTACAGGAATTGATCTCATTTTGAACCGGATTTGAAGGAAACTTGTCATTTTCCCAGTATGAACAATATATAAACGAGGATGTAATAGTTATCATTGCTGCAAAAGCTCTAGTACTACACTAGGAATGGGAAATAGAATTATGGTAGTGATTCAACTAATATGAATTTTTAATATTCATGTTTCATTGAGACTACATTTGCTCAAAATTACAAAACATCATTCATCATTTTTTTGTAACAAAGATAATCCATATAAAAGAAAAGAAAGCATTTGCATAATATTCTACCTAAATTAATTCGAAAGGAGTAAATATGTGGATGTTTCTTTGTGTGTTTGTTTATGACAAAAGCAGTAGCAGCAATTTATCCTGCAACTAATTGACTTATATTTTAATGATATGAGTATAAACACAATTCGACTATAGTTTATGAATAATGAAATAAGAGCTATCGTTTTTTTATTTTACTATATTCCACAATCAAGAACACTTTGCACAAGCGCCATCTACGTCAAAGTCCAACACCATGAGTTTAGTTTCTTCCGTCCCGTTTCGGGATCCTACCGCACAAATTAATTTTGTTTCGCTAGCTCTAAAAATATTTCAAATTTATTTTAGTCCAGTATACATGCATATCTATCTACCTTATTCGCCACACTACACCTCCGGATCCGCCTGACTCAAGCGATACAAGATTTCTAATAAATTCGCCAGTTTGAACATCCCACAATTTAACAGTTCCATCATCAGAACTCGTTATAACGAAATGTGTGTTGAATTGCAAACAGGTAACTGCTGATTGATGTTTATTGGGACCTGAAATAAAATCTAAGTTATGGGAAGACCAAAATTTATTCTTGTACCTGACAAAGTTTGGAGGCACTGTCCCGTAGAAATGTCCCATACTTTCACTGTAGAATCGGCATTTCCTGATACCAATATATTCTTTCTTAGTTCCATTCCTGAAGTTAAACTTTGATGGCCTCTCAATGTATGTTTGCAGCTGCCAGTTTCAACATCCCAAACTCGGATGGATGCATCAAGCGACCCAGACACCACATGAATACCATCAAACTACAATGCACAAATTATTTTTTAAATGCTACAACATTGAAAATGTAACAATATAATCAAGTGCTAACGCAGTGATCGACCAAAAGATAAAAAACATATTAACTGTTTATGAATCATTCGATTACTACAAAAGTTAAATGCTATGGGATAAGTTCCGAAAATATGTTTTCCGATTCAATTTCATACAAACGGCCATTAAGAAATCAGTTTACATTGATTGATTGACCCAGTTATTTAAAAAAAAAACATATTTTCCATCTCTTTTGAATTTTTTGCCGCCGATACCAAAAATTCTGCTTGTTGGGGAGCCATTTAAAGAAAAAGAATTTCATATGAAAGACGAATTAAAAAATATATGCTTTTTTAATGAAGCCTTTATTTAACCAATTATCTCGATTTACATTTCTATAACTTTTAATATGGCTACCATAGTATTTCATTATTTTCAAATTTAAGTATTTTGATTTTGAAAATTTTCAAAGTTGACAACAATATTTTTAAACAATTTATGACGTGAATTTCAGTCAAAAAAGTTTGTCTAAAATGCAGTTCAACGGAATGCAATCGAACTCGCAACAGCATAAAATGCTTACTATGTCATAGCAACGATCATGTTTCCATGGATACTAATTGCCCCAAATCATAGAGCTATAAGATATTATAGAGTGGCTACACCCGTGTATATGACTATACGTGAGTGTCCGAAGAATTTAATTTAGCTAATTTTCCCCTCCATGCGCTGTTCAGATGTTCAGCTGTTTTCGTAGCTACTTTGGATCAATACTGAATATCATGTTAGAAATTTTACGAAAATTTGAATGATTTAAGAAGATGTAATGAAATATAGATGATTTACTTTCAAATAAGATTTTAATAGGAGAAAAGACACCAAATCAATTCATAGTTACGGAAAATAGCAGAAAATATGTTGTTTTTCAATGTTTGGATACATGGTATATATTTGCTTAACCATTCAATAAAAGTAATGAAAACCAATTCACATGATTTTAAATAAATGTACCCTAACTGATTTAAGCATACAATATCCAAAATATTGACTGTTTTATTCATGAAACACAAATTTAGATTGATATTTACATTTCGTACTCTACCATTCATGTTCGGCCAAATTCGTGTTCAGACTTGACAAGATAGTTAACATTCCCGTTAGAAGAGCACTATGTGTAAAGGTTGGTTCACGCTTTTAATTCAAATTTTGATACTTTAATTAGGCTTATTGACGTATTTTACAATTATCTTAGAAAATAATATATGAAAATATCGTAAATAACTATAATTAACATTTTCGATTCACCTAAAGACATGCTAAGGACATTGAGTATGCAATCTATTCAGCAACCTCATCTCATTTGCTTAATGTGCTCGTGTTGTAGACCGATGATTTGATTTTCCCCATGTTTCATTGGGAGGTCATTCGGGTTATTGCAAACTTATCCGAAGTCGAGTATCTGTCAAATTGATTGTATCAAGTGCAAGCAATTTGGTGTTCGGTGCGAATTTTTGCAAGTTAAATTTATAATTCCGCACAGTCAAGCCGGAAGTTTTTATTCGGAAGTATAAAAGTGTAAAAGTGTGTAAAACTACAAAAAACAGTGGAAAGTGAAAAAGTGATAGTGACACTCATTAAAATCAAGTGAAAAGTGAAAATGAAGTGCGTCGTTTTGTCTTGCGAAAATGACTCGAGCTTGCGGTCTTTGGGAATTTCTTTTCACAGGTAAATTGACCAAACGTTGATTTTGTTTTGTGCCCGCACGAATTGTTTTAATGCGTTACGTGAAATTAGTGAAAATAATTGATATTTAGTTGAAGCGCGACAGTAGTCATGAAGTTTGTTGGAATAGGCGGGGCTTAATTCTTCGGGTGATAATCTTCGTGTAAGTTGATAGTCCTGTTATGTCTGCTCCCCTACATTCATTGACGGCAGAAAATCACTATTAATGGGGGTATAATGTGCAATCAAAATATGTTGGAGTTTTCAATGCAAAAATATTGATTGATGATTCATTAATTTACTTACTATTTCTTTTTGTTTATCATCTGCCTTAACAGTTTTCATATTTGGAGTGATAAAATTAAATTCAGTGATGGATTCAAAATACCTAATATAATGCGGTCTAATATATTAAAGATTGGTAGGAATTAAAATGAAGAAGAAATTTAAGAACGAATTTTGATTTGAAATATGTATAAAAATAAAATTTCAATGCATATTTTAAATTAAAATTATTATTTTTATATTTCTTCTCAAAGAAGGAAAGTGTTCGATTTATTTTATTTCAAGCATTGAATCGAGCTAAAAAATTTTACAATTTGCAAATAATTCGTCTTACAGATTTCCTCTGGTATTGGGTGGTATTGGGCATATGATGCGGCCTTTGACGAAAACGTCAAAAACATGTAGTGCTCATTTCATTCAAGAGCATCTTTTCGACTGCAAAGGCAGAAAAAAACTGCATCCAGCCGCAATTCCGTTTTCTGGCAAAGCTGTAAGTTTAATTTTTAAAAGTAATGAATGAATACAACCCTACTCTTTTAGAATAAGCCTGAACATATAAGCTTTGGCTGCGAAAATAAGCTTGGATTTAACAACGTCATTATGACTGGAAACAATCACTTAGTAAGTTTTCTTTACAGTAAATTTCAGAAAAAAATTATTTTTAAATTTCATGTTTTAAGGAACCTCCTCCGGATGATGCTAGTTCTACTGATGTAACGCTTGATTACCAAGGCCAAAAACAAAGTTTTCCGTGAATACACGTAAAATTTACATAGATTATAATGATAATTTTAAATTAATCAAAGTCAATTTCAGATTCTTTCAAACGAACTTGTGTCAATTGCAAACATCGGGCGTGACGGGAATTTGAATATTGGTGAACGTCCAGTACTGGTAGGGTTCTAAGTTTTCACATAATGAAATTATCAACTCAATTTTTCTAGCAGGCTACTTGCAATTCAACGATGCTAAATACAAAATCAACATCTAAAACCATTGTGAGATGCTCTTTAAATTTATCTAAATTCTTACTTATTTCAAATGTTCAAGGTTTATGACAGAAGCACACCTGCATTATATTCATCTCAAAATAAAACCGAGGGCATCATGTCATCTGAAGTGATGGTATGTATTATTTTCAAATATGCAGAAAATACCCTTCCCGTACTTTTTCAAATCTTTTGCAGGAAACGTCTGCTAATTTAAATGTTGAAGAAACTGTATTTTTCTCCGTAACGGCAGCTAATAATGTATATTATGAATTTTATAATATTTTTACTTGCAGATTAATGTTTATAGTGATGTTCAGGGGCACTCGTCGAAGAAAATGAAATGTGCTTTTGATGTAAGTAAATATTTTTATATAAAATCGAACAGATTGTAAATAGTTTTTATAGATGATTGTGATAAGGTGTAAAATTGCCTGGTTTCTTCTTATCTTTAGTTGCTAAAAGATCTAGTCAATCAACATCTATGATGATTTTGAATTAGAATGTATTTTTGCCATTTAGAAAATATCTTTCCATAGGCAACTGAAAACGAAGCCAACAGTTTTTGTACTGCAAATGTTCTTGCTCCACTTGCTGCAGATGAGTGCTCAATCAAAGAATACATGATAACTAGTGATGCGAATCTTTTCAGAGAAAACATTATATTTTCCATATATTTTTTAGGATGACCGAGTGAAGCAATTTCCTACGAGTTCGGAGACAATTGACTCTGCTAGTGATTGTATTCCTGTAGGTACTATCATTACGGGTGATATATTTGTCTATTGGTATTTTTTTCAGGTTAATATACAAAATAACCAGGAGTCAATTCCCCAGGACATGGGTTGGTCATCAGATGTAAGTATATTATATTTAATTGAGAATTTTGTGTTTGTCTTTTTTTGAATATTATCCCAGCAAAAATATTAAATGTTAACGTTAATTTATATCTTAGTTTACTCATAAGATAAGATTTATTGCTTAAATAAATCTTTTTGAGTCCTTAACATGAAGTTTTTCACTTAATTTCATCGAGAGAAGAAGTACTAACATTCCCTTTTTAATTTTAACCAATAGAAAAGCAAGGATAAGCTCAAGCTTTCTCCATGATACCTATACGCGTTATATTTTTTGCTGGGCTGTCTTTTTTGTAGCTGTGATCGTTTTTAGCTGCATTCTATGTTTAGGGTGGTGTAGAAAATATGTGTCGAAATCTTCATTATGAGATCAAGTGTCTAAAAAAAAATTGTTTATATAGGAAACAACTGAAGAATGCAGACGGCTCAAATGCAAGAAAAATAGAGAAAGAATAAGAAGCTTGGAAAAACAATTGGCTAATATAAAACAAAAACTTGCAGCCAAAAATAAACTAGCAGTAAACTGAGAAAATGGTCATGCCGTGATAGAAAGAAAGCAACAAATGTGAAGCAATTACTTGGGAGTCTTAAAGCAAAAAATTCGATCAGCGAAGACGGCCAACAAATTATCGAAAACATAAGTGCTCCCTATAATAAAACGTTGGAATACCGTTTATTTCAACGTAAAAACGTGAAGACACCAAAGCAATTTGATCCCATTACTAGATCTTTCGCTCTGAATTTGCATTTTTATTCTCCCAGAGCATATGAGTATGTACGCACTACATGTGGAAACACATTGTCTCATCAAAGAACACTAAGGAGGTGGTACCAAGGTGTTGGTTGTATACCAGGCTTCACACAAGAAGTTTTCGAACTGTGTCGTAATACGCTGGCAGATTGAAAGGAAATTTTAGATAATAATGGGAATATCATCAAATGGAACTATATACTTTTACTACAGGAATTGCAAGAAAAAGAAAGCTTGCATTTAGGTAACAAGCTTAGAAAGGCACACCTTTACTTCAGCAAGCAAAAAAATGAAGGTACGATTGGCTGTAGAAACTTTCAGCGATTCCGTAGCTGACGCCTTAGATTTTTGCATGGAAAGCTTGCAGTTGCAAAATTTTGCTGGAAGCCAACCTACAGCGAACTTCATTCGAATTTTCAATGAAGTTTTTGACATTCTTAATTCCAGAAAGTTATCAGCGTTTCCTGCATCGAAACAAGCTCTCTGCAAACAGAATTTTCAAATACTGAACAACTCTTGTGCTCACCACATTCAGTATATCAAAGGTCTAAGACTGCCTTCCGGGGTGTCAATAATAGAATGGAAAAGATATGTTGGATTTGTTGGCCTAATCGCTGGTATGCGAAATATGAAGCTTTTATACGAACAATTCATTGCTAGTGGAAAACTGAAGTTCATTCCAATGTATAAGCTAAGCCAAGATCATCTAGAGCTATTTTTTGGGTCAATAAGGGGTGGCTTAGGCATTAACAACAAGCATATTCCGTTGTTGAATGCAAAAAAAGTTTCTCCACTAGAGGTCATTAATATAAGTGCCGACCGAGGATCCATGATAGAGGACTCAACTTTTGATGAAGAAGCTGCGAATGATAATTTTCTTCTGGACCATAGCTATGCTGCAGACACGACGAGTCTTTCTCTTTATGCGGAGCATGTTGTAGAGTATATAGCTGGTTTTGTTGTGTTTAAGCTTTGTAATGGAATACTAAAATGTAGTGAATGCATCACAGTTATTCAAGGTCAAGTCAACATCAAGTCTCTTATGCCCTATAAAAATAGAGGCGGCCTGTACGCACCATCAGAAAGTACAATTACTATATGCAAAATGGCTGAAAAAGAAATCAAACGGAAACAACAGATCAACAAAGGTGGAATTCTTAACAAAAACTCTTTTGATTCAATTCAAAATTTTGTTCAATCACAGTGTATCGGTTCAAATCTGTTCCCAAATTATTCGAAGCACATGCAGGAAACAATGCATTATAGCCCATTAATAAAATTAATAAGCGAAAAATATCTTAACACGAGATATTATTTCATGACTAAAAACCTTTCACAAAAAGTATCTTTGAGGCAGCAATTCACAAAAATTGTACATTTTAAAGGAATGTAGAACAATAACAAGTTTTTATTTATCGCCCAAACATATATGCGCACATCTTTTGTTTGAAAACCAGCGCCTTAATTCCGCCGAAGCCGGTCCCAAGCCCGATTAAAGGAAGAGGGAGGCATAGTTCAGCACATTTTGTGGTGGCCATGGCTGATAAACTTGTACATATATTCGTATATTCGTGCTAACTTAAACCAATCAAAATTCAAAAGATTGATTACCATAATGCAAATGACGGAATTTTTGCCCCTAATTTCAATCTACCTTTGGGCACTTTTTTTAGTAGTGATAAATTTATGTCAATATTAGTGAATTCAGGGGAAATTTGAACAGAAAAGTTGTTTACTGCCCACTCTATAAATCTTCTTCCTCTATACCCCAAATGGATTAAGTACAAGCAACGAACTAGAAAGTCAGCCTCATTTTAAATATTATCAATGGAGAAGCACGAGTGATGATCAACAACAACAGATATGAAGGGCTAGAGCTTGAAGACATAGCTCAAATTTATTTCCCTTAATTGGAGAGGTACATATAAATTCAAAAAAATAATAGAAACCCAGTTGGAGATGTCAGTAAAGTATTTATGAAACATACCTATGCTCAAGTGCTGGCCTCTCAAGAGAAACCAACGATAGAAGCAACCGAATAAAGCAAAATGTTTTTCCAACAGTGGAAAACATTCAATTCTCTATCAAACCCGTAACCACGGAAGATATCCGAAAATTGGGCATGTCTAGTTACCAACTCAAACTACATCAACCACTAATGAAGAAGTGTACTCCTTTAAGATATTTATAATCTGTCTCAAATTATGTTTTTATTTTGCATGTCGAATAATCTCGAGAAACTACCGATATTCGTCAGTTGATATTTATCCTTTATATGATTGCTATAAATTTTAATACTTAAAGAATGCTGCATGGCCCTTCCCCATCAATGATCCCAACACCAAATTACTAACCCGTCCTACCTAAAGAACCCAACTAACCAATAACCCTGATACCCATCCCGCAAATGCATCAGCCGACGCATATGCATACAAGTAGGCACCCGCAAAATGCATGCGCAACGCGTATGCGTATTTGGCAGGCAATATTATGAAACAATACCCGACAGGGATCTGTCATCCCTACACAATGGCGATCAACTGGCAAGTATTGGATGACAGATCTCTGCCACTTAACCACCACTTGACGTCGGCAGTGTGGTGAGTAGACCTCTACCACTTAACCAACACTTGACGTCGGCAGTGTGTTGAGTAAATTCTCTGCCACTGAACCGCTTCTTGACGTCGGCAGTGTGTTGAGTTAATTTCTGCTACTGAGCCGCCACTTGACGTCAGCCGTGTGGGGGAGAGGACGCCTGGTGCTTGTCGGAATACATCGGATTTGGTCCGTGAGGTTAGTGTAATTTGTGTCAAAATTGAATTTTTTAGTGTGAAAGATTTCTTATATAATAGCGACAGACAGTAAACACTCTCGTCGAGAATCCGCAGTACAATACAGTGTTTGGCAAACGATCTTCATCATCATAACCATCATGAATATAAGCCTCACACCTGCATCTTTTAATCGTCTTAATTTGATGAACGACGCATCGCAAAATACCAGCCAAATAGGCTCACTTGCACCTCGGCAAACTATTCATTGAAATCAATTCAAGATAATCTTCAACCACAGTCAACTGGAAATTAGAAGCCAATTTGGATTATCCTGATTAGGCCCACCAAGGAAAAGGTGTGTCGTTCAGCTTCTGCGTAGAATTTGCAATAATTCCTGTACAGTCTGATCAGACACTGGAAATACTTCAAACACATCCTGTTGTTCATTTTGCGAATAATACCAGTACCTGTTGATGCGCTAGGACAACCAACACCCGCCATATGTTGTTGTTGTTGAAGTTGTTGCAAATTATATTGTGACAAATTTCCCGTTCACGGATCACCATTTAAATTAAATGATCGTTCACCTATGGAGGTCGCATATAAACTTGAACCAATCAATAGCGGCTGTCCAAAATGTCGCTGTTGTTGCTGATACTCGTTGGAATGTTATTGCAAATATAGATATTGGTAACTATACCTAGAAACTCCCCCGTAGACGGTCCCAAGCCCATTTGACGAAGGAGGAGGAAGCCCCTTGTTTCCCCAACCCACAGCTTCCTTAATTCCTCATCCTATACCCCACGATTAAATGGTAGTAAATGTTCTTGGGGTCGCACATTGGATTTACAGGTTCCCCAGTAATGGGACATTAAATGCCGAGAAATGCTAATAACTGTGAATACATCTACAGCTCTGCTACTAATTCCTACTTACTCCTCCTTTGTGCAGACTTAAGAGGGTGAAGGCTAGTCTTCGAAATAATAACCATACCGCTGGAATCGAGGCTGGGCGACGGGCTAACTCACCGCCCCTCGAAAACCATACAATGTTTCGAAGCTTGCAAACGGGCCTCGGAATTGATTGGACTCACGGCAACGACCTCGCAAACGGAAAAAGGACTCGCATTGGATCCTAGAATGTCAGATCACTCAATTATCCTGGCGCTGTTAAGGACCTTTTACAACGGGCTAGTCAATATAAAGTAAACATACTGGCAATCCAGGAAATGCATTGAACTGGAAAGGATACTCAAGACATGAGACCGCACACAATCTTCAAAATTCGGAAACCTACTGAGAAACGAGAATTCGGAGTGGCATTTATTGTGAACAGGGAGCTCAAATTGCACGATATTGATTTTAAGGCAATCAATGGCTGTGGGCGATCCGTATAAAAGCGAAATTCTTTAAAATTTGACTGATCAAAGCACACGCCGATCGAAGAAAAGGACGATGCAAAGGTTCTACAATCACCTGGAAAGACTGGCCGACTCATTGCCTACAAAAGACACAAAAATAATACTAGGTGATTTCAACGAGATATCTCATCGCGGAACAAATGGAGAATATAGCCTCCACGATGAAACAAATGATAACGGCCAGAGCCTGATTGACTTTGCATGTAGAAGAAATCTAGTCATACGTTCGATTTGCCTCTCTCATCGACACATTCATATAATTACCTGGGTATCACCGGATGGCAACATACAAAACCAGATCGACCATGTTCTGATCCAACAACGTTGGGCCTCGAGCATACTTGACGTTCGTACATACCGAGGAGCCAATTGTAACTCCGATCATTACTTGATCAAACTTACCTATCGATTTCGTATGTCAAAGGCGTATTCGGCGAAGACCACCCCGTTACAAAAATTTGACATCCATACGCTCCAAACGGCGTCTATGGCAAAAAGTTTCACGGAGACCCTCGACAAACAGCTGGCTAAAAACAAGCAACGAGCTCTGGATGGAAGTGAAAGCGGCTATTAAGAACGTGGCAAAACAGACGATCGGGCGTCGAACCCGGCGCAAAAGAAATGATTGGTTCGATGATGAGTGCCAGAATGCGTTAGACAAAAAGAGTCAGGCGTACAAAGAATACGTAGGTAGGAAAATCAGGACGAAAAGAGAACATTATGAAAATCTCACAAGAGTAGCGAATAAGATAATTAGAATTAAGAAAAGCAAATAATATGAGGCCCAATTGAGAAGTATTGATATAAGTCTAGCGAGCAACAACACAAGAGTAGTGAAAAGTCTGAAACGTGATTATCAGCCCAAAACTACACTCTGTCGTGATGACATCGGCAATATCATCGCTGATGAAGCCAAGATTAAGGAAAGATGGGCATCATATTTCAAGAACCCCCTTAATCCTCCACACAGCTCCAGAATATCGGAGCTTATAGATGTTTCCGGAGAGCTTCCATTGACCCCACCAACTGTGGATGTAATTAACAACTGCCAAATAACTCTTCCTGAAACTCGACAGCGAAGCAAAACTAGTAGGACTACAAATCAATGAGAATAAAACAAAGCTGCTCATGTCGCAGTCGAGGAAAAATACCTCAAATACATAAAATATCACACTTGGCGTATACAATACCGAAAATGTTAGCGCTTTTGTGTGTTTAGGCGCCAAAATAACGAGAATCGGTCATGAAAGAGACGAAATACGCCGAAAAATACAGCTCGCAAATAAAATATTCTATTCAGTTTTGACGATCTTGAAAACCAGCTGCATACACAGGAAAACAAAGCTCCAAGTATACAAATCCGTGATAAGACCTGTGTTGTGCTATGGGTGTGAAACATAGACCCTAAACCAAGCATCCGCAAATATTTTGAACGCCTTTGAGCGACGGGTCCTGAGGCGAATAATCGGAGCGAAGCTTGATGGGGACCAATGGCGAATTCGATACAACCATGAGCTGTATGAATTTTTTGACGAACCGGAGGTCCCAAGGATTGTAAGACTGCGAAAGCTACAATGGGCTGGACACATGAATCGTATGGACGAAGAACGGATACCCAAGAAGAGGGGAAACCGAGGAAACGCTGGTCTGACTCGGTCGTCGAAGACAGTTCATCCCTGCTCGGATTTCGAAATTGGAGGACGCGGTTAATGGACCGAGATAGTTGGAGGCGCTATTTGCAGTAAGCGAAGGCCCAAGAGGGGCTGTAGTGCTAAGAAGAAGAAGATATTCGTATTATTTCAAATGTATTCAAAAATATAGATATTTCTACAACAAATGATGTCGATTTAGTCAAATAAATTTTATCTGCGGTTGATGAAAAAAAAGTACAATAAAAAAAATAAATCAAAACAAATCAATTCTTACAACAACTTGAATGTCTTTTCAAACTATGCAAATTCAAATATTGATATTTAAATTATTTGTGAAGAGAAAATTCGAATAATATTGAAAAATATAAAGCTACTGATGGATCCCTTGGCAAAACAATAAATTTACTGTTTTTACATGCAGCAATTTATAGTTAGGAGGCGCTAGAGACAATTTCTATTTAAACAGAAATAAACTGCAACAGCTTGTAAGTTCTCACTTTATATATTTATTTAAAAATCATCTATGCATTTTTCAATATCATCAATAACAAATTAATCACTGTTTTCATTTGAACCAAAACTGAAATAAAAAATAGAATATTACTCATATATCAAGATATAGGCGATATTTAAGAAATTATTCCAAGATGCTAGCAACAAACTGGAGGCAATGAAGGAGAAAATGGGAAATTTGAAATAATTGCACTGAAACCGATTTATATATGTTCTATTGAATCCAATAAGAGAATTAATAAAAGCAAAATAATGAAACGAAAGAAATATTGTAAAAAGAACAAAGAAAACAAATACAAATTAGAAAAATCAATGTGCATAGGTTTTAGACATTTATGATAAATTTAACAACAAACAATATATTGAATAATAAAGTGAAGATAAAGGTGGAACAAATTGAGCAAATCATAAACAATGATGCAAGAAACGAATGTGATAAAAATGAATTCTTAAATGCTAAACCGTCGATCTTCTCATTTCGGAAATTTCGACCGGGTATGGGACCCGCCACGGTGGCTGGACACTCCTCTTCTGAGCTAAATATCGGGCTGTAGCTCCTTTGTTTTTAGGGTTTTGTACTAAAATACAAAACCCTATTGAAATCACGACGTGTGTCCGTCCGTCCGTCTGTATGTCACAGCAGCTTTGGAACTTTGTGGAAAGGTCAGGTGTTGACTTTTTGAAAGTTTTGGGATGAAAAAATTTGTCAATGAGTTTTAGGGGGGTCTCCCCACATAGAGAGGTGTCGTTGGAAAGGTCTCAATGAGATCTTTCCAAAAGAGGTCTTCAAATTTACTTATCAGTACCGAGGAGGGGCAGGGGAACGCGCAAAATACGAAATTTTCGCGTACCCCTCGCGATTGGACACCTTTCATCCGGAAAATCTGAAAAAATTCATGAGTACAATAGCAACAAATACGTCAGAAGTCGGAATTAGATCAACTTTATTAGTAATAGTATGATTTATAAATTTTACATTTTCTTGAATAAAACCGTAACGGTATCCTTAAATGCAATGAAATTGGATACACAAATGTGAAAGGTTAACTTGCCCTAAAAGTTTCAAAAAGAGCAAGTGGTATTCAACGAAGTTATAGCGGTTTGAAATTTCCCGTATTACTATGGAGCAATATACGCTATATTACTATAGAACCATATGGCTATGGAACAATATGCGCTTTTTACCGACTCAAACATTACAGGTTTGCTAGGATTTGCATGATAGTTTCAGGAATGATTGGTAGGATTTGTTCAACTAGTGACATCAATAATCGTAAAACAAAATGACGACTGTTTTAAATGAGAAGATTGAATAAATTTGAGTTATTTTCTCCAACTTTAACATTCAAGGGACATGATATTAACGCTTGCTTGAATTTATTATGAATGGCTGAAGATGAGCATCTACAATTTAGAGGTGAAACAAGTCGGGTAAGTAGGAGAGTGCTCCTATCAGAAGGGCTTTGTGACCATCCTAGGGTTCAAAACAGGTTTTCTGATGGCATGACTCGATGACTTGAATTATTCATTCAATACTTGCATAGGAAATCATTCAAATTTATCTAAAAGATGCAGAGTTTCGTTCATAAATACATAACAGGCGTCATTTGGTTCTAGATTAAATAATTTTCTAAATGTTCAGCCGGCCATGTTCAAACTAAAGACTGTTACTTATATTTTCATGAAAACGCGGAGAAAATAAAAGTACCTAGGTCGATTTGAAATATGTATCAAAAATCAACACGTGTAATTATTGTTATCATTTCATACAATTGAAATGGCGATAACTCACTGGATTTTGATTTGATTTCCATGAAATTTTGTGAGCATAAGGGTTTTATATCAACCTGCATAACTGTAAAATTTTCAGAAGGGGAGCGTTTCAATTTTTCAGGGAAAATGTAAAATTTACAAATCATACTATAATTAACAGAGTTGACTGTTGCCCATGTACTCATAAAGGCCTACCATCATGATTTTTTCTGATTTTCGGCTCAAAGGTGCCCAACCGGGAGGGGAGGAGACGACACAAATATTATTCGTACATTTTGCCTCTTCCTTGACACCCTAGTGCAAAAAACTATTTTTTCAGATTGTGAAAGTGCTAAGATCTTTAATATGACATGATTGCATTTGATCAAAAATTTGTTAAGGGCCATTTCCTTGTGAAGGGGGAGCCCCTTAAAAAATTTTGAAATATTTGATAAGACAAACTTTTGAGAGACTACCACTGTAGTTCTATAGTTTCTGAAGAGAAATCCTGTGATGCACGGATAGACGCAAAGACGTACGACGGATGAACAACTGGACAGACAGGACGCGAAACCAGTAGGTTTTTGTAAATTTTTTTCACAAGGTCCTAAAAATCATGGAAATAGATCCAATAAAACATAACTAATAATAGTAGGATTTAGCATTTTTGTCAGTAATTTAATTGAATTGAATCATTCTACATATCTGCAAATTGTAGGTTAAGTACAAAACTCTTCTGACATGAGCGTAGTTCTGTCTACCCAACTTGTTCTGAAGTTCCAGGGGCTCTTGCGGGTAGAGTGACTTTCCTCAACATTTTTTTTATATTTACATGAAATATTCATATAAAATAACATATAAATTTTCTGTATAGTGAAAGTAGGTAGATATAAGTATGGATAAATGTCCGTGAAGGACTGCAGCGATGGTCTGCTGCTGCTGGATGGTAGTATCCGCCGAGAGTGGCCTTGTCTGGGGACGCGTGAATGCGCTAGCAGGCTAGCGCATCCACGAATTCCGGGGGGTCAAGTAAATGTCGACAGAAGTCGAAAAGGAGGTAATCAACTATGGGTCGGAAATTGCTGACGCAAAGGACCAACTGGACCTGGGGAAGACAGACGGACTTAAGGGGGACTTCGTCGTTACCGACGATTCTTATGGCCCACAAATAAGATTGGGGCATCAAGATGGAGGCGGTGCCCCCTCGCACTCTCCCAACCGGATCAAGATCCAAACGTAGACGTGGCCATGCATTTCCCATTTGAGTGAAAGACATACAAAAGCACTTTGTATGACTCTTTCCCTCAAATGAGAAATGCAAACGTAACCGATTTATGTTATAGCGTTATGTAATGAAATCACATAACCCTACATCATAAATGGGCACGCGAGCGGAAGGCCACTCTACCCGGGAAGAGCCCCTGTTAAACAAAGAAACGGAGGAGTGCACCCGATGGCTAGGTCATTGTAGTGGAGGAGCCTGCCATCGATGCGGGTCCTATGCCCGGTCAGGTCGAGAGAAATGGAAAGACCGTCGGGTAAGGGTTAACAATTAATTTTATTCATGTTCTTTTTTCTCATTGTTAATTTTCTGCGCGTCACTTGGCAAAACGACCACTTCGGACTCGATATTGTGGCTGTACGAGAAAAAAGTGGATTCACTCAGAATTGTTTTAAAGCGACCGTCAGGCACTATTTTATTAATGCTTTAGATGGTCCTCACACTTCCAATAAGACATGTCGCGACGGTTATCTTCTCGTCGCTTTGCATTGTATCCGCGAACGGCATTTTCTTCGTTTCCTTTTTTAGGGTTTTGTACTAAAATACAAAACCCTATTGCAATCACGACCTGTGTCCGTCTGTCCGTCCGTCCGTCCGTCTGTATGTCACAGTACTTTTTCTCGGAAACTATAGGGGCCACAGCCATGAAACTTTGTAGAAAGGTCAGAAGTGGTGACCTCTTGAAAGTTCAAGGGTGGAAAATTTTTTCAAAGGGGTTTAAGGGGGGTCTCCCCATATAGGGGGGTGACCCCTCAAAAAAAAATTTCACCATTGGTAGTCGAGTAGGGTGTCATTGGAAAGGTCTCAATGAGATCTTTTCAAAACAAGTCTTAAAATTGTCTTATAAGTACCGAGGGGAGCAGGGGAAGGGGAAATGTACGAACTTTTCGCGTACCCCCCTCGCGATTGGACACCTTCCATCCGAAAAATCTGAAAAAATCATGAATGTAGGCCTTAATGAGTACAACTACAACAAATACATGGGAAGTCGAAATTCACTCAACTTTATCAGTAATAGTATGATTTATCGATTTTGTGTTTTCTTGAATAAAATCTAGACGGTACCTTTATAAGATTGATCTTTTCGGAAAGTTTCATAAAGATCGAATAGTATTTACCGAAGTTATAGCGATTTGAATTTTCGTGTATTACTATGGAGCAATATGCCCTGTATTACTATGGAAACATATTGCTATGGAGCCATATGCGCTTTTTACCGACTTAGACACTACAGCTTTGCTAGAATTTGCATGAAAATTTCAGGAGTGATAGGTATCAGGAAGATGAGTACATACAATTGAAACAAGTCGAAGAGGCAGGAGAGAGCTCCTAGCAAAAGGGCTTTGTAACCATTCTAGGATTCGAAAAAATAGGCTATGAATCGATGATTACAGTACAGAGGAGTGGCCCCTGAAAAAAAATTTCATGAAAGGTAGCCGATATGAGTATCAACTGAAAGTTCTCTATGAGAGCTTTTCAAAACAGTTCTTAAACTGACAGTTTTTGCTTCAGTGGGAGCACAGGGGGGGAAATACATGAAACATGTGTTTCCTCCCTCGCGAATGGACACCCGTGATCTAAAAAATCTCAAAAAATTATCAAAGGAGATATTTATGGGTATAACTATAACAAATATCTCAGAAGTCAAAATTCGTTCAACTTTGTTAATAATAGTATGATTCTCGAATTTCACATTTTCTCCAATTAAATCGTCTTTGACATGTTTCTTGATTTTATTCGTTGCTGGTTACTGCATTTTGTAAGTTGAGTACAAAACCCTTCTGACATGAGCATAGGTCTGTCTACCCAACTTATTTTTTCTTACAATCTCGCGTACAAATGCACTAGGTGAAAAATAAATTATTTCTCGTTTCCAGACAACAAACGATAAGAATATCTCAACATATAACGCGAATTTTTGTATCTAGATAATCTGACCCATAAATGCCAAAAAACAACCATTCCTCGCGAGCAATCCCGTCGTCTCCCCATGCTCGCTGTGGCGATTTCAAGCAGACTCTCGATCCGTCCAAACATTTTCTTTCTGCTTTCTCCCGTGTCGCTACCGCTGCACACTCAGCCGAACTCGATTGCATTCAGTGATGTAATACACCGTTGGGATGCACTAAATAAATGTTCCCATATCCTAAATTTTAGTGGGCAGATTTTACAAATATTTTACAAATTACGATTATGAATGGAAGTAATTAAATATTTTTTCTAAATCTGCCATTAAAATTTTGGATAGGAGATAGGAAGGTTTTCGAGCGGTTTGCTTGTGTGACTGCTCGATTACTACAGGGCAGCTAATTTTCTCGCGATCCCAAGGCGACGAGGGTTGCGAAAAAGGAGCCGAAGGATCTTCAGTTGGAGGATAGATTGTTTTCGGGGTCGAAACGCGGAGTGGGACGATTGAAGAAAACAATTGCCGGACGGACAGACTGACACGAATATTTACGTTTTGCTGTATGTAAACTTGTGAGTGGTTGAAGCTGAGTATAGACGGACTAAACAGACGTATTTATGTAACTATCGGCGCAGGTCTTTTGCGTGATAAACCCCGACTTCTTTATCCGATAGGTCGGTAAGCAGGTAACGGTTGGGTCCTACAACCTTCTGTACACGGCTTTTCAGGAAACGCCGGTCTAGCTTGGCATTGTAATGCCCAGTGCAGTCGCTTTGGCGGAAATTACGACGAAAAACCTTATCCCCATCTATAAAATCGGAAGGTCGAGACCTGAGGTTGTACTGCGCCTCATTTGCACGTCCTGCGGCCTTTATCTTCCGTCCGATTTTTTGGCGAAGGTATCCTTAACGCTCGTGGGCCTTCAGCGCAACGACGGGATCTCTCAAACACTTCAATTGCCGTAATAGCCTGTATGATTTACCATGGCCAATCATGTGCTGTCCGAAGATGCCGGTGACGGAATGATAGGATGACCGCAGAGTGCACGTGATGGCGGACAATCTGCGGTCCCAATCTTTCTAAGTTGGATGAACATAAGAACGGATCGCGACTAACAGTGTGCGATTCAAACGTTCAGATGCGTTAGACTGAGGAGAGTATACGGGCGTCAGTTGGTGTTCGAAGCCGTACTGTTCGAGTAGGCACTTAAACTGCCGAGATCTGAACTGTACTCCGTTTACCGAGTACACACTTTCTGGAACCTCGAACACGTGGAATACTCGCCTCTCTAAAAATTTCACGATGGATGAAGTTGTGAATTTGCGAATCGGTTCCACCAGTGGGAATTTCGAGAGCTGGTCTAACACAATGATAGCTCCGATGTGTCCCATAGGAAGACGAGGATATGCACCGAGTAGGTCTGTATATAATACCGAATTTGTTAGCGAATTTGTGTATTTAGGCGCCAAAATAACGGAAACGGGTAGTGAAAGAGACGAAATACGCCGAAAAATACAGCTCGCAAATAAAATATTCTATTCAGTTTTGACGATCTTGAAGACCAGCTACATACACAGGAAAACAAAGCTCCAAGTATACAAATCCGTGATAAGACCTGTGTTTTGCCATGGGTGTGAAACATGGACCCTAAACCAAGCATCCGCAAATATTTTGAACGCCTTTGAGCGACGGGTCCTGAGGCGAATAATTGGAGCGAAGCTTGATGGGGACCAATGGCGAATTCGATACAACCATGAGCTGCATGAAATTTTTGACGAACCGGAGGTCTCAAGGATTGTAAGACTGCGGAAGCTGCAATGGTCTGGCCACATGAATCGTATGGGCGAACAGCGGATACCCAAGAAGATATTCGTTGGGAGAACTGAAGGCCGGAGGCCAGTGGGGAAACCGAGGAAACGCTGGTCTGACTCGGTCGACGAAGACAGTTCATCGCTGCTCGGATTTCAGAATTGGAAAACGCTGTCAACGGAGCGAGCCAGTTGGAGGCGCTGTTTGCAGGAAGCGAAGGCCCAAGAGGGGTTGTAGTGCTAAGAAGAAGAAGAAGAAGATCTATATACAGACGTTAGAATACGCGCTCCGGAACGTTGAGGAGGTCGAAGAGGCTGGTTGGGCGCTTTAGTGCTTTCACAGATCTCACAGGCGCTCACGTAGTCTTTGACCTGGGATGACATTTTAGGCCAGTAGAAGTACTTCTTAAGTCGCCGAAGCGTCCGACCGTAACCACCGTGGGTAGTTAAAGGATGGTCATGTGCGCGGAGGATCAGATTGTGAGTCATTTTCTTCGGTACCCAGAGTTTCCAAGACTCTTCTTCCTGCTATTGATCACCGGTGGCTAATTCATTTCGTCTATAAACGTAGCCGTCTATCACTTTCAAGTCAGGCAACTGTGTTTGTTAGGTCACGATGGTTTGCCTCACCTCTTTGTAGCTGTCTGACTCAAAATGTGAGCTGTCCAAATCTATCTCAATGGGGTCCTCGTCATTCACTGTCAATTCTGCTCCCTCGGGTGAAAACATTTACGAGAGAGTATCAGGCACGATATTCTGGGTCCCTTTTCGGTGTTTGATGGAAAATTCGAACACTTGCAGTTTAAGAGCCCATCGGGCCAGGCGTTCATGTAAGTCCGCTTGGTTCTCCAGCCATTGTAGCGAAGCGTGGTCTGTGATGATTTCAAACTGGTGGCCTTCGATATGCGCCCGGAATTTCTTTACAGCCATCACTGCTGCCAAACATTCCTGCTCGGATACGGTGTAGTTCCTTTGGGCCGAGTTTAGCTTATTGGACATGAAAACAATGGGAGCTTCCTCTCCCTCTTCGGTCAATTGCACAAGCACGGCTCCCACTCCATGTTGACCTGCGTCACAATGAATGGAGAAGGGCGTCTTAAAGTCGGGGCTGTACAAGACCGGAGCTGATGTTAAGGGTTGTTTTACCAGGTTCATTCAACAAGTATTTAGCCTCACCGCCCGATGGCGCTGCTATTACAAAAGAGTTTTACCATCGTGCAGTACATTCTTTTAGTAGCCTACTGTCAAAGTTTTAGTCAATTCCCTTCATTAGTTTTGTATTGATAGCGTTTGGAAGCGAGCGTGTCGGTCGGTTGTACAAAAATGGAAAAAGAACAATATCGTTCAGTGATTAGATTCTTGTTTTTGGAAGGGAAAACGCGCAGTGAAATCATAGATCGCTTGGATGCTGTGTACGGTGACTCTTCTCCTTCGATGGAAGATGGAAGAATTGGTTCAACGAGTTTTTCGTAGCCGTACGTCGCTTTTTGATGAGCCAAGCTCAGGTGCCCCGAAAACGGCTGCTACGGAGGAAAACGTGTTGGCAGACCGTCGATTACAGGTTCGCGAGATAGCTGAGACTGTGATTATCGCAAAAGGAAGGGTGCATCATATTCTACACGAAGAACTGGGCATGAGAAAGCTGTCGGCGCGATGGGTGCCGCATTTGCTCACACCGGAAAACAAGCGCAACCGTGAGACCACATCGACGCCGTGTTTCAGCGCCATCCGGCGGAGTTCTTGCGTAGTTTTGTGACCGTCGACGAAACATGGATTCACTGGTACACACCAGAGACCAAGGAACAGTCGAAACAGTGGACTTCACCCGGCGAACGTGCTCCGAAGAAGGCGCAGACTGTTCGATCGGCCGGAAAGGTGACGGCCACCGTTTTCTGGGATTCACAAGGTGTGATCCATATCGATTACCTCGAGAAGGGTAAAACAATCACGGGGCGCTACTATGCAGACTTATTGGGCCAATTTGACATCGAATTGAAGAAAAAGCGGCCTCGCTTGGCAAAGAAAAAAGTGCTGTTCCACCACGACAACGCGCCGACTCAACCTCCGCCGTTGCCATGGCCAAATTGGTCAAATTGCGCTACGAATTGCTGCCCCATCCACCGTACTCTCCAGATTTGGCCCCCTTGTGACTACTTTTTGGTTCCGAACCAGAAAAAATCACTCGCCGGGAATAGGTTTGGGTCGAATGAGGTGGTCATCGCCGCCACGGAGGCCTATTTTGCAGCCTCCGAGAAAATGTATTTTTGGACGGGTTGAAAAAGTTAGAGCATCGCTGGGCCAAGTGTATCGAGCTTGAAGGAAATTATGTGGAAAAATAAATTGCCACCTTTCCAAAATTTTCGTTTTTCTTCTGTAGGCTAAGTACTTGTTGAATGACCCTCTTAGCTCTTCAAATGCCTTTCGACCGAGATGTTACATAATTTTAAAGTTTAGGGACAGATGCGCACTCTCCTGCGGAAGCTCCTCCAACGACGAGTTGACCACTTAGTTTTGTGCTGGCGTGGGGTGACCTCTTCTGCGGCAAAAATCCCCTCTCGTGCAGCAATATACTCCTGCAACCTAATATGGTATGGTTTCAATACAAGAGTCTGTAGCTGCTGGGATTCTTCAGGCAGAACCTGAGGTGGTCGCTTCAACAATGTGGTTGGAGAGGCCTCCGCAGAAGATGTGGTATCTGCTGCATCGTGAACCAGCAAAGGAATCGTGATGTTTGACTCTAGTGGGTTTACTGGTGAGGAACTTGTCGTGTTGAAACTATCAGTAGACGGGACGGAGTACCGTTTCGTTACTGTGTCTGTTGCGAGTGCTGCAGGCTGTGGTGGGCACTTGCTTGCAAGTTTTTTGGCTTCTTGCAATTGGTGTAGTTTGCCGCATAAGTAACTCTCTCACAATGAAAAGAAAAAATATTAACCTCTGCCTGGTATGTGGTGTCCCGTCTGCCAGCAGTCCCAACACGTGGTAGCTCGTGCACTAGGAGCCCATTCATGTACTTCGGACTGATGTTCTTGGTCTAAATTGGTGGATAATGGAGAGAGAGTCTCCGGTGTGCTGTCTGTGGTGGGTGGAATGAGACAAGCTGGCGCGGGTAAAGCAGGCACGCTGTGCTCGAGCTCAGCTATTGCACGTCGTTCTGGCTGCTCTCGTCGCCCAAAAATTTACCTGGGTGCACGGACCGCTGTATTGCACCGCTGTGAGTATTGCACCGCTTCCAGCTCCTTCGCTGACGCGCGAAGCGCATGCAGGTTGTGGCGAACGCCAGTCGCTCTCGCAGCTCTGGCCTGATCCCCTCCCAGAAGAGGCTGAGAAACTCAGACTCTGACATGGGGATCATCAGAAGTTCCAACAGGCAACACAGGACTTCGTAGTACTCATCTACGGATTCCGGATCTGCTGCTTTAATAAATATAAAAAATACCACGGCCACATCTACAATGGATCTTGATCCGGATGGGGGGATGCGAAGGGTACCGCTTTCACGTGGATGCCACACTCTTAATCAGGGGTCGTAAGTGTTTGGAGTCAGGACTAACACTTACGACCGAGCTCCTAGAGCGCATAGGGCATTATCGGAGGAGTTGGTTAAAGGCTGAAGAGGACCAGAAGGCCGAAGAAGAGCAAAGGGCTAAAGAAGCGCTGGAGGCGAAATCTAAAGGGCACGTGTAGATAGCTACACCATCAAAAAACAATAAAAGAACGGGGTCTAGCCCAATCGAAGGAGATCGAGATAAAAGAAGGAAGGAAAAGGCACTTGATGGGGGTGGAACAGCACATCAGGGGTTCCAGACAGTACCAACAAAAGGAGCGAAGAAAGTCACAAAGAAACTCTTTCAAAAAGTGCCAGAAAATAAAGTTTGCACGGACGCCCAACAAGAAAAAAGACCCGTTGCAAAATAGGACAGAAAGAAGCCCCGACGAACACCCCGGCAGCAGGCACTGCTCGTAAAACCCCAAGATGGTCGATCCTACGCGGAAGTGCTGCGGGACATCAGGGGAAACGTAAGGCCCAAAGACACCAACACTGCTATTAAAGCAGTACGACCAACGCGGTCGGGCCACATACTGGTCGGATTTGGAGCAGAGGCATTCTGTGACGCAGTGAAGAAATTCCTCGGCAAAAGCGCAAATATAGCCTCGCTTGAGCCGATGACAACGATCGAAATAAGAGAAATTTACGGCGTCACAGATCTGGCCGAGGTAGAAGAGGCCATCAAAAGGGGAGTTCCCTACCGTGGGCAGGATCAAAGCGAGGCTGACATGGGACAACGCATGGCCATAATTGATTTGACCGAAAAGGACGCCGAATAATTTCTGAACAAGGGCAAAGTACGAATAGGGTGGGTTGTCTGTAGGATACGGCGAAGAGCAGCGCCTCCAATGTTTCAAATGCCTTGGCTATCGTCACCCCACCCGATAGGAGTTTCCTATGTTACAAATGCAGTGAAATGGGACATAAAAGAAAAGAATGTACAAAGAAGGTACACTGTATTCTTTGCAAGGATACTGATCCAAGACCTGATTTTGGACACGTCTTGGGATCAGCAAAATGTCGGGTTTTCCAGGAAGCCCTAGCCAAGGCAAAATCAGAACTTCAATGACTCGCATCCTGCAACTAAACCTACACCGCCGTTCAACCGCCCAAAATCTGCTTGAGCAGTTTGCAAGGGATATGAAGGCCAACTTTATGCTGCTGGGTGAGCAACACCATGGTAAAAGTTCGACATCATGGTATCCTGAAGAAACTGATACTGCCACCATCTGGGTTCGAAATAGTGGTTTCCAGGCGGAGAGCTGTGGACGTGGGGATGGTTTTGTGTCGGTTCGGTGCTCAGAGGCCACCTTCTTTAGTGTGTACCTAACACCTAACGAATCGATATCATCTTTCCAAGCCAAGCTTAATGCTTTGGAGGGCGCTGTCTCGAACGCAGACGAGAACGTGCTCGCTGGGGGAGACTTCAACGCGAAAGCAATCGAATGGGGACATGCCTCAAACAGATCCGCGGGGAAAACGAATTCTGGAAATGGCAGCCAGGATGGCGCTCGTCGGACTAAACACCGGAAGTACGCCGTCTTCCCGCCGAATCAGCTGTGAAGGAACCATACCGGATGTGACATTCGCCTCGGAGTCCTTAGTACGAGAGATACACAATTGGAGAGTATTAGAGGACAGTGTTCATCAGCGCATTCTGCTTGAGATCAGTGTGTTGTACCCACAGTAGGTGCCCCGATGCAGGGAGATTCGGAGGGAACGGAAGAACTGCTAATGTGGTGAACTCAACTATGAGCATCATTACAACTGTTTGCAAGGCCTCTATGCCCCGTCAAAAATCCCGGCACGTCAAGCCCCCAGCGTACTGGTGGTCAACTGAAATCGCTGAAAAGCGAAGGCAGTGACAAGCGTCGGCGTGAAGCTTAACGGGTACGGAAATGCCTTTGCAAATTGATTAACAAAAGCAAGGCTCGCTGCTGGCAAGATCTAGTGGACAATGCCCACTCCCAGCATTTTTCAAGTACCTGATGGGCTGTACACAAATGGTCTATGGTCGACTTACCAGCCTTACAGCCACCTTGATACTCCCCAATAATACTGTTGGCGTATGATTTGATTTTATTTTCTAAGACCTTTGAAAATATTGTGTACGCCGTACAAAATAGTGATATGCCTCTATAATTTTCGCATTGTACCTTGTCACCTTTTTTGCAGATAGGGAATATAAGTGATTCGCTCCACTCGATCGGCTTTTGTTCTTGTTGCCGAATGTACTGGATGACATTATGGATGGCTTTCTGAATACCATTCCCACCATATTTGATGAGCTCCACTGAAATGTCATTGATACATGGCGCTTTATTATTCTTTTGGGCTTGGATGGTGGAACAAACTTCATCCACAATAAGTGGAGCCAAGGGAAGCTCTCCGGAAATATCTATAAGCTCTGATCTTCTGGACCTGTGCGGAGGATTAAGGAGGTTCTTGAAATATGATGCCCTTAATTCTGTTTTCATCAGCAATGATGTTGCCGAGATCATCACGACAGAGTGTGGTCTTGGGCTGATAACCACGTTTCAGGCTTTTCACTACTTTGTATGCTTGCCTTGTGTTGTTGCTCGCGAGACTCACATCGATGATTCTCAATTGGTGCTCATAGTATTTTCTTTTCTTAATTCTAATTATCTTCTTCGCTACTCTTCTGAGATTCTCATAATGTTCTCTCTTCGTCTTAGTTTTCCTACCTATATATTCCTTGAACGCCTGATTCTTTTTGTCTAACGCGTTCTGGCACTTATCATCGAACCAAATCATTTCTCTTTCGCCGGGCTTGATATCCCATTGCATGATCTGCACCGGTCTTAATAGCCTCTTCCAGTTCCACCCCATAGCTTGTTACTTGTTTTCAGCGATGCATCTGATAGGATGGAAGCTGGTAGCTGATTGTCGAGGGTCTCTGTGAAGTGTAAAATGAAGACAAGAAAGGACTGCAAATGCATGGCATATATTCTTTAGCGAAAGAGAGTCAGATATACTCGTAGAAATTCAAAATTTGCTTTGTACTTTTGTATCATTTTTCTTCATTTTCACGACGCGTTTCGCTGGTTCTCACCAGAATTATAGTGTCATCTGTTTTCAAAAATCCTTATTTGTACCAACAGTTCCTGATTACAATACCTATATACTTATATAGCATCAAATACGTTAGATTTTAAAATATTTGTTTTTTCATTAAGGACCAAAAAGTTATTGTCTTTTACATTTCTCTCTACTTCCAATGCTTCAGGGTTATGGGATTTTGGGACCGTATCAAGGATTTGTAAATTATCAATGGAAGGAAAGGTGTGGTTAGTGTCTGTAAAATGATTAGCAAAATTTGAATTATTTCTCCGTGAATGTATGATTTTAAATTTTCATTGAATTTAATTAAAAGGGAACGGCCTGTTTGGCCTATACATCCACAATTACATTCTTGTAAGAGTTCCTTGTAATTACTCAATTTATTTATTTATTTTTGAATTTCGAAGAAAAGTAAAATAAATTCTTTTACTAATATTATCATACTGTACTATACTACATTAAAATTTTGACATATACATACAAATTAAAAATACTTATAATAAATTACTGTATAAACATTTTGACACATACATAAAATTTTTTATAAAGAGTGATCTAGACAAATGAAAGAAAAAAAAATTAATGAAGATTAAATTTTTGACGGAGAGTCGAATATGGAAGTTGTGTAGAGAATATTTTTAGATTTTGACTGAGAATCCGATATAAAAGTTGTGTAGAGAAGATTTAGATTTTTGTTTTGTAAAAAAAAAAATAAAAGAATTGTTAGATTGTATTATTAAGCAAAATTTTGAATAATTAATGACGAAGAAATTTATATTGCGTCCTCAAGAAATGAATGAAGTGGAGGGATTAAGTAAAACATCGGAAAAGATATTTTACCTTTATATAGGTATTATATTAGTATATGCTCTGCCGAAAGCGATAATTCTACCGATTTCAAAGGTGTATTTGAAACTATTAAGGAAATGAATTTTATAAAAAAAAAGAATAAATATGATTTGTCGAAAAATCGACAAAGAATTTGTATATAAGAGTAGAACAAATAATTTATGCCAAAAAGAAGAAGGAATAAGCTTTGTCGAAGGATCAACAAAAGTTATTTATAACCCGCACTACCATTATCAATAAAAAGTTTTTCCGAAGGAAAAAATTAACTAAAATTACAAATCATCTTTATGTGGTAATTTCTGTCCGCCGGTCGGGTCAAATATGAGTGAAGTGGTAGCGTTAGCGTTGATCGTTGTTAACGAGTGCCTAGAGATTGTGATGTGAAGATGAGTACAAAAAAACGGCGATTATTTTCGCATGTAAATTAATGAGCGAACTACGCATAAGTGCGCCTATAGATTTAAAAACCTTTTTTCGTATGTACCACTATACGTATTTTTTTTTTTTTTTTTTTTTGTGGTAGGGAGGTGAAGGCATTTATGCCCGCCGAGTCTGGCAGTGTGGGACTCCCATGGAGGATACCTTTGGACTACCCACTAAACACCTCCCCTGTCAATCTGAGAACCTAGCCTGGAACCGTTTGACACATTACTTCGGGCCAGGTCTCGTTTTGTTACGCCGTGGGGCGCCTTCAAGCTGGGGAGTCCCTTCCCTAGCGGGAGGGGAGGGGGGAAGAGGAATTGCCAGAAGAGCGATCCCCCAGCCCCAGTGCCTCCGGCTGCTGTGAGTCCCTTTTATATTTTAGGACTGCCCGAGCATAATGTGCCACCTGGTTCCATTTGTCAACCGATTCGAGCATCACCGCAACTATATTATCCGGGGTGAGCTCTCCCGTCTCCATGTAGAGTTCCCTTCGCAGCCTGGCCCATTTGGTACACGCAAAAAATGTGTGACAGGCATTGTCCTCCTCTCCTGGGCAAAACCGACAATCGGGAGACCGTGACTTGCCGATCTTGTGCAGGTAAGACTGAAAACACCCGTGCCCGCTCAAAAGCTGGGTCAGATAGAAGTCAGTCTCACCATGCCTTCGATTTAGCCACGGTCTCACATCCGGGATGAGGCGCGCAGTCCACCTTGCCTTCGTGCAATTCCTCCAAGACTGCTGCCAATCGTTGAGCGAGCGTTGTCTCTCCTCGCGGACAACGATCTCCCTCGCATCCTCGTTTCGGCGCAGGTAAATAGCGCGGCGCTCTCTAGCAAGGAGGGCGACAGGTACCACGCCTGCAATCACTCTCACCGCCGAGTCGGAGACTGTTGGATACGAAGATGCAATTCTCAGTGCTCCTCTTCTGTGTACCTGTGCCAATCGTTTTCGGTATACCTCCTTGCTGAGAGCGTCGCCCCATACCTCTGCTCCGTACAGTAGCACTGACCCTACAGCACTCATCAAGAGGCGTCTTCTTGATGGGCTGGGTCCCCCTACGTTGGCCATAAGTCGACTCAGGGCCGATATTCCCGAAGCAGCCTTCTCAGCCGTTGCCCTGATTTGCTCAGAGAAACTCATCTTCGAGTCGATCAGTAGCCCCAGGTACTTCACCGCTGGCTTCGATTCGATCTGTATATCTCCAATACTGATCATCCTTACTCTAGGGATTCTCTTTTTTGTCAAGATGACCACTTCGGTTTTCTCCAGTGCTAAACTGAGCCCGCGAGCAGTCATCCAGTCCCTCACTCGGCGCATTAGCATACCTAGCCTAAGTTGCGCTTGTTCAACGGTGCGTCCGGCGACCAGAGCCGCAACATCATCCGCATAGCCGACCAAGCGCGACTCATCTGGCATCTCAAGTCTCAGTAGCCCGTCGTAAGACACGTTCCACAGGTCCGGACCAAGGATAGATCCCTGGGCAACACCCGATGTAATTTCCATCCTTCGTTGGCCCTGTGTCGTGTCGTAGAGCAGGCTTCGGTCCTTTAGGTAGTTCCTATACGTATGGAAGCTTATTTAGTGCAGTGAGACGTCATTTTAAAAAAAATTACACTTTTATGCGACCTGCAATTTCCGCCAATGAAAGCAACCCTGCGGTTTTCACTTCTGAAAAAAAGTTTTGAGGATTTGAAGTATCTTACTGTGATCTCTCCTCAAATCCTTGGTGTTATCATTATGAAAATATGCTCTGCCATTAGAAAGGTTTGACAGGTTATATAGAGATGCAAAAAATAGAGGAAAATTGGATCAATATATTCCGAACAGTGTTGGTGCGATTGGTGGAAAACACGTAGAAATTCCGAAACCCTTTAACACCGTGATTGTTGGTGGTCATAAACATTACGATTTAGATGCTGTTTTGTGTTTGTGTGAACGTTTTACGACGAGTTTTTGAAAAGCTATATATATTTTTCATTTATCATTTCCGCGGACAATCAAACAATAACACAATAATTCCATGTGAAATATTTGTCAAATGTCGCACACGTTCAAAGTGAGATTATGCACTATTGCATGTCATCATTTTTTAATTCGCGCAATTTTGTGAAATATTGGGAAAAATCAAAATGTTTGAACCTTAAAGGAATTAACAAAATATCCCCTCGCTATTTAACGTGTAATGAAGAACAGTAAAAAAAATTAAACGCACGCACGGTTCTGTATCGAATTAAGTGGCAAAACAGGAGGACCAAGCTATTACAACGCGAACAGAATTACTCGGTTGGAATTTACAGAGGAAGCTAATATAAATTAGATAATAAATTGGAAGCGGAAGTAGACTCTCCAAACACACAACTCCGTATAAATCATCCTAAAATAACTGAACGTACTCGTATATCCATTTAATATTAATTTAAATAATTAATTTAATTACAAGCATCAAGGCATCATTACCAGTAAAGGCCCTTACCCGCCCCAAACACGAGCGCTTGTCGGATGGGTGAGTACCCTTTCCGATTATTATTAATTAAATTCGCAACAAGTTTTACAAGACGTTAAAAATGAAAAATGAATTGATCACAATTGTTAAAGATATCGGCAACATGATTGTATAAGGTTTAAATACATTAGCCAAGCATAGCAAATCAGCAACAGGAAATAAAAGTTAATTAATTATTGTCACCTTTAGGTTACAGCGTTGTCCTTTTAGATTGTAAGTCTTAACAAAAAATAAAAGAAAAAATTAAATATGCAAAAAAAAAGAATACAGAAAAAATTACTAAAACCCTTAATAGGAATCAATAAATGAAACGTCTAACATGCATGAAAACGCAGCACAAAGTATGATTTAATGAATAACTTTGCGAAAACATATTTGAAGCCAGCTTTGCCAGTAAATTTTTTTTTTAATCTATAAAAATAATTTCTATTTTACTATACTAGATGTACACATTTTACAACAAACTAACGTAACATGGATCCCCACATTCTATTGATTTTCTTAATCGAAGAAAGCCAAACGCAAAAATGCTAGCTTGTTGTTAGTTTAGAACGACTCTAGAATCTAATTTATGCATTCATTATATTATTTATAATCCTTTCCGCAACTGAAAAAAAGCATTTTTTTTTCAATTTTGATGAAAAAATGCAGAGATGAAAAGGAAAAGGGTTGGTCTTTTCATTTTTTATAGAGCCCTGACCAGGTATGGGACCACCACGTTGGCTGGCCCCTCCACTCATGAGCTAGCCATCGGGTGAGCTCACCCTTTATTTCTTTGTCCTTACAGGTGCTCTTGCAGGGTAGAGTGGCCTTCCGCTTGGGTTTTCTATTTATCTTAAAGTATTATGTAATTCCATCATAAAAAACTTTAACATAAATCTGAAACGTTTATATTTTACATTTAAAGGAAAAGCATAAATAGTAAAGACGAGATCCTCTCGAGTCTCGCGCGCGTTCACCAGGCGCAGTCTGTCGTTTTTTTAAATATTCCATCCCTTACCCTCGGCCTCGACACCGTCGAACCGAGTTATTTGATCATTTAATTCGTGAATGCGAAATTTTTTGCAGTGGGCCCTTGTACTTGGGAAAAGTCTCCGCCCCACGATACCATACTACTAGCCTGCCAGCGCATCCACGCATCCTCAGACAAGGCCAGTTCCGGTGAGCACCAACATCTTCGCTCGCCGAGTGGCAGGCCATCGCTGCAGTCCTGTACGAACACTGAACATCCCTAAATTCACTACAAATCTACATAAATCATAAACAACGCCGTAGACGGTCCCAAGCCCGTTTGAGAAAGGAGGCGGGAGCCCCTTGTTTCCCCAACCCGCAGTTTGCCATATTTCCTTATCCGAAATCCCACGATTAAATGGTAGTAAATGCTCCCGGGTCGCACATTGGGTTTACTGGTTCCCCAATAATGGGACACTAAATGCCGAGAAATGCTAATAACTGTACGGGACGTTAAAGGGTGAAGGCGAGTCTTCCGCAGCTGATAACGGAATCAAAATAATAACCATGCTGCCGGAATTGAGGTTAGGCGACGATTGCAACCTGCAAATGAGTCACGGAATGGATTGGACTCTCAGCAACGTCCTCGCAAACGGAAAAAGGACTATGACATTGGACCCTGGAATGTCCGATTACTCAATTACCCTGGTGCTGTTAAGGACCTTTTACAACAGGCCAGTCAATATAAATTAAACATACTGGCAATCTAGAAAACGAACTGGACTGGAAACGATATTCGAGACGTGAGATCGCACACAATATTCAAAAGTGTGAAGCCTACTGGAAAACGAGAATTTGGAGTGGCCTTTATTGTGGATAGGGAGTTCAAATCGCACGTTATTGATTTTAAGGCAGTCAATGAACGGTTGTGTGCAGTCCGTATAAAAGCGAGATTCTTCGAAATTTGGCTGATTAACGTACATGCCCCGACCGAAGAAAAGGACGAAGAAATAAAGGGAACGTTCTACCATCGCCTGAAAAGGCTAGACCTCATTGCCTACAAACGGCACAAAAATAATTCTGAGTGATTTCAACGCTAAGGTTGGCAATAAATATCTCATCGGGGAACACCTGGAGGGTATAGCCTCCACAATGAAACAAATGACAACGGCCAGCTCCTGATTGATTTTACATGTAGAAGAAATTGGGTCATACTTTCAACTTGCTACCCACATCGACACATTCATAAAATGACCTGGGTGTCACCGGATGGCAACACACAAAACCAAATAGACCGTGTACTGATCCAACAACGTTAGGCCTCGAGCACACTTGACGTCCGTACATACTGTGGAGCCAATTGTAACTCAGATAATTCTTTGATCAAATTAGCCTATTGATGTCGTACGTCAAAGGCGTATTCGGCAAAGACCACCCTGCTACAAAAGTTTGACATCCAAAGGCTCCAAACGGCGTCTGTGGCAAAAAGTTCCACGGAGAACCTCGACAATCAGCTGGCTCCAATCTAATCAGATGCATCGCTGAAAACAAGCAACGAACTTTGGATGGAAGTGAAAGAGGTTATTAAGAACATGGCAGAACACACAATCGGACATCAAGCCCGGCACAAGAGAAGTGATTGGTTCGATGATGAGTGCCGGAATCTGTTAGATAAAATAAATTAGCCGTAAAAAAATACGCAGGTAGGAAAACCAGGACGAAGGGGGAATACCATGAAAATCTCAGAAAAGTAGCAAATAAGATAATTAGAATCAAGAAAAGAAAATACGATTACGAACAATGGAGAAGTATCGACATAAGTCTAGCGAGCAACAACACATGACAAGCATACAAAGTAGTGAAACGCCTAGTTATCAGCCCAAAACCACACTCTATCGTGATGACATCGGCAATATCATCGCTGATGAAACCAAGATTAAGGAAAGATGGGCATAATATTTCAAGAACCTCCCTAATCCTCCACACAGCTCCAGAACATCGGCGACAAAAAATGTTTCCGGAGAGCTTCCATTGACCCCACCAACTTTGGAAGAAGTTTGTTTCACCATCAAAGCCCAAAAGAATAATCAAACGCCGGGTATCAGTGGCTTCCAGTGTAGCTCATTAAATATGGTGGCGACAGTGTTCATAAAGCTATTCACAAAGTCATCCAACACATTTGGCAACAAGAACATATGCCGATCCCTATCCCTACCCACAAAAAGGTGACAAGTTACTGTGCGAAAACTATAGTGGCATATAACTACTTTATACGGCGTACAAAATATTTTCAAAAACCTTGGAAAATAAAATCGGATCATACGAGTTAAGTAACAGCGTGTTATTTTCCAAAAAAAAAAAAAGTTTATAATTAAAACAATCTATATTAAAAGCGATCTTGACGCTTTGGAAGCTAATTTACAACTCAACTGGCTACAATAATTTGTGAAAAGATTTAATGACAAAAAGTGCTTATTGCAACTCTAATTGCAGACGAAATCTCAGCAATTTCAATGTAGAACGAACGGGTTCACTGGCTCGTGGGAACGTCTCCGTATGCCGGTTCCACGTGAGGCGTTTGCATCTGGCTCGTGTTCAGGGTTGCAAAGGTTATACCGTAACTCGTCCCCCCTTAATTTGAGGCGATGGCCAAAGAAATTTCGTCCTGATAAGTTCGCACGAGGGTGTTGATAACATGCTGTTCTGAGATACTATCAGAGTTCTTGACTTCCGGTAGTATGCTATACAGAGGATGTTAATCGTGATGATGAATGGTCCCACTACGACGCTGATAACTGTGAAGAGGTGTTCCTTTTCGATATAGTTTATCAGTATATTGGTAAGATGGTTTCTAGAAAATTGATAATTTCCAAGCCGTTCCAGCTCGATTATAGGTACATTAGGATGCGTAAAATTAATTTAATTGAAAATCGTGGGGTAAATATTTATTTTAGGTACTTGATCTGGCGTCGTTTGTAATACCGTTTATGGTAATCTGGCAGTCTTGGAATCGGATGAGTAGTGATCCTTTAATTTGGATGTTATTCGGCCTGCAGGTAGTATTGTTTCGGCGATGTTTACGAATACGAGATGGTTTGGTATTGGTTAAAAAATTTCCACGCCTTTTCCTCGATTGTGGAGGTCACATTGGGCTGCTTCGTTTCTAAGGATCTTCGCTATACATTTAGATTTTTCAATCGGTTTCCAGTGTTGGTTCCGCTTGCATTTCGACATTTTGGCATGCCTCGTCAATGTTTTGGACATAATGGGAGTTTATGATTAGGTAGGGATTGGTTTGGATGGTTTAAGTTTGGTGTATAGGTAAGGTGACGATACGAAATAGGGAATAGGTTTTGTTTGATATTAACGGAATTTTAATATTGAAAATTATATTTGTTCCATTAGAATAGAATAGGCTTGAAGGCTTAATAATTCGTATATTTGTTCGACGGAAGTAATATTTACACTTTGACTTCGGAATATATGGTGTAATTCTTTTAATTCTTGCGGGTTTAATATCAACTTTGAGATTTCATTTAATTTGGCTAAAAGGATAGCTTCTGAGCTACCGGCAAAGTGATCATTTAGAAGGTAAATATTATAATTTATTTGATTAAGATATTGGGCATATTTAAGATTTTTGTATTCGGTTCTAATTTGATTCCGGGAGTTCTCGTTTATGTATTTAAGAAAGCTTGTAATAGCATGTTATTGTTGATTTAGATGATTCGTGATATTCTCAAAGCGTTCGATCATTTGCCCGTTTAGTTTGGATTGTTGATTTATCTCAGCATTCAATTTATTTTCGTTATTTAGTAATTTATTTATTTCGTTATTAATCTGAACGGCATCATTAGCATCTAAATTGCCAGTTATTCCTTTAATGATCGTCCCTAATCCATTTATTAGTGCGCGTTTCGTGCGCGTTTCATACGCCTTCCAGGCATTATTCCAAAGAGTTTGTTAATGACTGTCTTGACTTTATTTTCTGTCTTTTTAAAGAATCGACTAGTTCTGTGTAATTTTCAAAAGTTTGGAGTGAGCTCGAAATTTTATTTATATTATCTTCGTATTTTTCTAATTGTATATGTATTAGGTTGCTATAGGACGTAATCAACCTTGCATTTCCTATTTCTATTGGTAGTAATCCGTTTTTAGTCGATAGATCCTATATTTCCATCTTCTGCCTGAGTATTGCTAATATTTGCCTGAAATTTAAGTTTCTTTTTAATTCTAGCTTTATGAATCTTTTGGTTTTTATCTGTTATAATTGTTAAGTGATTGTCTTTCTTAACTCTATATTTCGTAAATCTACGGGTTAGTTTATTGCGGCTGCACTCTTTCCTAAAGACTACAGATCCTTCATTCTGAATTTCGGGATCTTCTCTATTTCATTTAGTTTTCTTAATCTTCTTTGTGTTTGTTCTTCTAAGTGCGCTTTAATATCTGCTTGTAATTTAGTTTGGAATTCTCATAGCTGTTCTAAATATTCGTGTCTGCTAGTGGTTTGTATATTGTTATTAAATTTATATGTTCTGCCATAAAAAAGTTCAAATGGTGTATATTTAGCTGAGGAATGTATTGGATTATTATAAGTGACAATTACTTCATTTAATATATCTGTGGGGTCCTTATCTTTGTTTTTGTAATATATAATTCTATAAGTTTCGGTCAATGTCGAGTGGAGTCTTTCTACCGGGGCGTTACTACTAGTTTGTTGGAATGAGGTCGTATAATGGTTCATGCTATATTGTTGACAAAAAGCTTTGAATATTGTGGAAGTGAACTCTGTACCTTGATCTGTTACAACGGTGACGATATTTTCTGGAATTCCTGGAGGCTGATAAAATGCTTTAATGATTTTATGATTGATAAACTATTTCTTGCAGGTAATATGCAAGCAGCAGCAAATTTTGAAAATTTATGAATGATTGTGAAAACGTACTGTTTGTCTATTGTATAGATGTCTGTATGTATGACCTCAAGTGGTTTTTTGGGTGCTTCGGGGGATTGAAATTTTGGTTTTTGTGGGCGTCTGTCGTATTTAAGTGTATAGCACTGCTTGCAGTTGTTGATGATTTGGGTAATTTTAGCTTTCATATAAGGAAAATAATATTTTCTTTTGAGGTGGGAAAGGGTTTCGTTTTTCTGGTGATAGTGTAGTAATCGAGCAGGTTGTAAATTTATTATTTTGTATTATTAATTTAAATTATTTGATAATCTTAGGTAAAATTTAAATTTTATTATTTTTATGTCAATTTATAGATTATATTTTTTATTATTCAATATAAAAAAAAATGCTCGATTAGAATTCGGCGCAGGCAAAGGGTTAAAGGGAATTCGTGCATAGTAGAGGCTAAACTTGTTAAATCACTACACAACCAACAAACCATTTTCATATAGGAAATCCTACTATGGCTTGGTAGTATGGAAATTACGCATTCTCGCATTCCGCTCATCGTCATCATAATCATACCCAAAAATATACACTTACACTCATCGAACTGTTAGTAACAATTCGTATGAGTGTACAATCTACTCAACACAACTTGAGATTCGATGCATCCCATCCGCGGATGCACATTTACATTGAAGATTGCGATGATCGTGGAGCGGAGAACCTGCAGCGAGACATTTTGGGGGAGTTGAAGAATGAAGCACGAGGGTGGAGGTCAGAACATCTCGGCGTCGCGTAAATGTCTGGGATTCTCCCTGTAAATTTCGTCGGAAAAAGAACTCAAGTTTTCATCTTGTCCCACTCGTCATATTGTGCACTTACCATTTATTGATTTGCTTCTGAAATTATGAAATGTCGGAAAACACAAAATGAAACGAAAATGTCCAAGTGAAGTGGACATTTTCAAATTTGGTACACGGCGTGCGTATCAAAGAGATCTAAGAATGATGGTGTGATGTCCGCTTGAAATCGCCAAGGGGAGACGTCACGAGAACCGCTCCGGTGGAATGAATATTGACCAGTTGATATGGAAGTTTAATTTAGTGGCGAAAAATATTAATTAAAAAAATTTTACCAACCGGGACTCAACGACGATTCGCAATTGGGAACGCAAAGTTTAGCGTAATATTAGGTGTGCGAGTGGCACGAGTCATGATCAAGTAACGGTTTGAACGCTAAACTGTGAAAGATTAATAAATGGTTGTTGGTGTTACTACGGGAGTTATTTCGCAATATATGTAATAAAAAGTGAAAATTGCATTTCGCGTTGAAATTGTTTAACGGATTTAGTGCTGAGTCGCTTGAGGAAAAAAAGAAAGTTATTTGATTGGCATTGGCGCATTCCGGTGTTATTGAAAGTGTTATGCATTATGAAAGCTTTTTATTGGAACGGTCTTATTGCGTCTAGCCAAACGTTTGGCATCGATTAAACAATCACAAAAAGACATCTTCAATGCCAGCACAACCAAAGAAGATAAACACAGAAACTATAGAAGTCAAAGTATGAATATGGCAGACTGCGAAGGTTTTCAGAGTAGCCATAATCCATCGGTGGTACAGCGGCAAACAACCCTTCTATCGTATGAACTTTTGATTGAAAGAAGATGCGCCTCATGTCATGAATAGGGAGGACTCGGAGGACGAGTCGAGTGATGTGAAAATGAAAGTGAATTTTTCCGTTTATACGAGTACGAGTGGATCAGAATGCAACAATTGATGATGTTCATAGACAGCATGTTGCTTACTTGCACAAGACCAGATATTTAAGATGATGTTGATAAAAGTGTTTAATTTTATATCAATCGAAGATTTTTACATTTACCGCTGGTTCACTCGGTTATTTGTGAATATTCAGTTGTATACAAATGTTTTTAAATGTTTATTAAACATTGAATAATCGCCAGATTACCTAATGCGGATGAGTTAATCGAAAACAGAAATTAACGAAAGGCTGTTTGTATTACCTTTTTTTTGAAAATTGGAGCAGTGTTTCAATTTATTATGTTGACTATTCAATTTAGTTGTTGTAATGGAAATAATCGCTAAAATTTTGGAGCTCTTTCAAATTCAGTGGAATGTTAACGAGCTGTTAAGAAATGTTCTACTTCTTATTAGACGACTTGTTATTTATAATTTTAAGTCGTCATGTGTACATAAAAGACCATCAGCACAAACAAATCGACCGAACCCTATACAGCCTTCAAAACTAGTCCTCCGTCATCACCAGATCTTCAGGGAGCGCTCGTTCAGGATACTGGTGAGTACCTGTTTATTTTGATTTGTACATTTTTTAGTTAATATATATTTGAAAATTTTTTGTAGATATATATCCATTTTATATAGATTTGGGAGATTTGTTGTTGAACAAAAGATTTTCAACTTAGATAAAAATATTTTTATAATTGGGCGAATATTCAAAATCCAATTTGAAAAAAAAAAAGAATTTTTTTTTTGATATAAAAATTAGTTGGGGGAACATTGAATAATTTTAAATTATATATAAAGTGGTAAAGTGTATATTTGGATGGTCTTTAATATTTATATATATTTGGTATGGATTGATTAAATAAAGATGAATTAATACCCGGTACCCTTCGGTCTTTCCATTACGTAGGATTTGACCGGGTATAGGACCCGGTACGGTGGCAGGCTTTCACCACAAAACATGAGCCAACCGCCGTGTACACACTAACCTTCTTTGTTTCAGGTGACGGCGCGGGTTGAGTGGCCCGAGCAAGGTGCCTCTTTATGACATATGATTATGTAATCGAATGGCATAATTCTATGGCATAAATTGGTCACCGGGGTACTTCTCTTCTGATGGGAAGGCTCATGCAAGTTAAGTTGTATGGTTTTCCACTCAGAAGAGGAATATCTGGCCACTGCAACAATTATGGATTTTGATCCGGTTGGGTGGGTGCGCGGGGGCTCCATCACCACCCGGTTGCCCCTCTCTCATTTGTGGGCCATGAGCCTCTCCGGGTAAGGACGAAGTTACCCTGCTTCCACTTCTTTTTACTGGTTTCTCTTGTTCCATGAACAAGTCAGTTGCCCCTGGTGTAGTTGCCTACGATTTTTGCGACTTTGGTCGCCTTGCTTTTCTCAACCCCAGAAATTCGTGAATGCGAAATTTTTTGTAGTGGGTCCTTGTGCTGGGGGGAATGAACCCGCCCCACGACACCGCAATGCTAGCCTGCCAGCGCATTCACGCGTCCCCAGACAAGGGCATTCTCGGCAGATACTGACACCTTCTTCTGCTGAGGCAGCAGACCATCGCTGCAGTCCTTCACGGACTTAGAACTTACCTATTTCACTACAATAGTCATTGACTAGGGCATCTTGTTCGTCGCTTTCAGAAATGTCTTTGACTATTGATGTACACCTAATTAGTCTGAGGTTGTTGGATCCGGAAAAGTGTTTGGAGTAAACTTCTTGGACTATTTTGAAGATTTCATCTGTGCTATAAATGGCAGTAAGGCGATTGGAAGGAACGAATCTTTTGAATAATTCAACATTTTGTTCTGAAAATTCTAACATCTGGATAGTACGGCGTTGTTTATTTCTAAATGGGGTTTCAATGTTTGTTTGGGGTCGTCTATTTGTCTTGTCTAAAATTAGTTGTAGGGAGAATTTATTTAGGGGATTTTCTGAAATCGGGATTCCATCGTTTAGATTTTCATCTACCGAATGCACGGTAGAACCTCTAGTGCTTTGTATTGATGCGTTTCTGATATCCTCGGCTTCGGTGACGTTAAGTTCTGGATTACCTTCTGTTAGAGCAAAGTATTCATTTGATTTTGGTATTCGACTTAATGCATCCGCATTGGAATTTTGTACGCCCTGCTTGTATACCACTTCGTAGTCGAATTCCTCTAACTTTAACCGCCAACGTACAAGTCTAGAGTTAGGGTCTTTAAGATTCATTATCCAGATGAGGGGTGTATGATCAGTTATTATTTTAAATTTACGGCCAAACAAATACGGTCGGAAATATTAAGTTGCCCAGTATATTGCCAGAAGCTCCTTTTCTATGGTAGAATAGTTTATTTTCGAGTCTGTTAGTGTTCTGCTAGCATAGCAGATTGGTTTATATCTACAAACAGGTCCTTGCGATAAAATGGCACCCAGGGCGAAATTGCTGGCATCGGTTGTTAAAACAAAAGGTTTGTTGCAGTCTGGGTGTTGGAGAAGAGGATCATTCATCAGCAGATGTCCGCAATCGTTGAATGATTTGATATATTAGGGAGTAAATTCAATATTTTGCCCTTTTTTCAAACAGTGCGTGAGAAGTTTCGTAAGTTTGGCAAAATCCTTAATAAATTTCCGGTAGTAGCCGAACAATCCAAGAAACGATTTGATCTCCTTTGGTGTTTTAGGCAATGGAAAGTTTAGGATCGCTTTTATTTTTTCGGGGTCGGGTTTGATTCCTTCTGTCGTGATCAAGTGACATAGAAGATCGTAAGGAACTCGGATTTGTCGAGTTGTACTTTTAGGTTTGCTTCTCGTAACCTTTCAAAGACCTTTTTAAGATTTTCGATATGCTCCTGTAAGGAAGTAGAAAATATAATTATATCATCTAAATAGACGAGACAAATGCTACCCTGAAGTTCTTTTAATACATTGTCCATAACCCTTTGAAATGTAGAGGGTGCGTTTTTCAGCCCGAAGGGCATCCGAACATATTCATAGTGCCCTCCTTCAACAGTGAATACTGCTTTGGAAATATCCCTTGGATCCATTTCGATCTGCTGGAAACCGCTAGCCAAATCTAAGGTCGAGAAATACATAGACTTTCCTAGTTTATCTAGGATATCATTTATATTGGGCAGCGGATATCTGTCGCTGATCGTTTTTTCGTTTAGTTTGCGGTAGTCTATGACTAGCCGCCATTTTTGTTTCCCACTAGCGTCAGGTTTCTTCGGGACAATCCACACAGGAGCGCTCCAAGGGGAATAACTTAGACGGATTATGCCTTGATTTAGCATATCAGATATTTGTCTGCGCACTTCTTCTTTGCGGATAAAAAGGTATCTATAGGATTTTGTATGAACAGGAATTTCATCATTAGTTCTTATACGATGCTTTACTTGATTTGTAAATGTAAGGTTTTGTCCTTCTCGAAGAAATATATCATCGTACTCTCGACAGATTTTGAAGAGTTCTTTACACTTTTCCTGGTTTAAGTGAGCTACTCGTAGCAAGTCGATAAGGTCATCAGAAGGGGCAAGAAGTGAGCTTTCCTCGTCATAGTTTATATTGAAGTTATTTATTTCCTCATAATTTCTGGAAAGCTTTTCAACCATAAGAGGTTGTTCAAGGAGTAATATTTGATCAGTTTGGGATAGGTTTACCACTTCAACAAATGCGTGCCAATCATCAGCCGTATATATTCCTTCAGATATTAATAAATTTGGATGTGGTTTAAGTGTTCAAGAATTTTAACGGTCATCCAAAAGGAAATGAAATATGGACGTAGGGAAGTATGTTGCCGTGGGTATTGATGTCCCCGATGGGTTGTTGGAGGCAAGGTATCCAAAATTTTGATCGTCTACTTCAACGTCTTGTATATTTTCATTATATGGGGTGCCGACAGAGTTGGGAAAATAATATTGATTTTGATCTTGGTAGTATTGTGGGATTTGAGAGTCTGATGCGACGTCGTTTTGATTCCCTAAATTGTCAAGGGGTGAAATATCAGATGTTTGTTCTGCTTCGGAGCAATTATATGCGTTTGGCTGTTCACCGATATTAAACAGCTCTTTGGATACAAATCTCGGTGGTCCTGTTTGCTTAAAGAAGTTATCTCTTGGTTGGTTATATCGTGGTTGAATACATTTAACTGTTCCTGAGGATATATCCATGGGTGCCGGTTTCGGGAAGCTGGATTTTGCAAATATTGGTGGCCTTGGTTGGAAATTTTGATGGTAACCTTGGAAATTTTGATTATACCCTTGCCTTTGTGTATTTTGATTGAAAGAATAACTATTTAGTTGTGGTCTTAACTTTTGCATTGGTTGTTGGTATGGGTTTGCAAACATTGGTCGTTGTTGGGCGGAATTATATTGAATAGGTCTATATTGCTGTGCTAATGGTTGGTATGAGAAATTTGGCGGGCTTAGTTGAGGCATTTTAGCTAGCATAAGTTGCATATTCGAGGATTTAGGAAGTGGGTGTAGAAAGTTTGGTTTTAGCGTACTAAATGATTTTGCATTTAGTATTTGTTTAGGGATTTCAGACTTCGAATAGAAAATATTTTGTTCTTTAATGGAAAGCATAAGCGTCAGCTAAAGATTCGGGTTTCATTGCCCGTATAGTTGATCTAAAGGTTCTTTTAGACCATTTAAAAATGTATTAAGGCACATTTCTGAGAAAAGAGCCTTTTTTGCACCTATCACACATTGATTTTTCTCGTGAATGTTCACATGATTATTTAAACTTGCAAGTAATTCCACCACTTCACTATAGAATTTCTGTATCGAGTCGGTATTTTGTTTTAATTTTTGTAAATCTTTAATTAAAGAAGTTTCATTCCTTTTGTCCGCGTAGTGCAGAATTAAATTTTCTTTAATACGGTCCCAATCTAGTTCAGTACTGTACATATTTCATATTTCGTTCGCTTCACCTACAATTTTATTTCTAATTCCCCTTACCATGAGCTGCCCGTAGGGTGTGCCACTAGCTTTCATCAACATTGTCGATGAAATCGAAAAGCAATCTAGGGTTACCGTCATATTTCGGTAAATCCTTGACACAGTCTGGTATTCTGAGAGAGTTGAATAAATCTATAGGCGTGATAGTGGTTTCGCTAGTACCGGGATTTGCCATATTGATAGAACTTATATTATTTCCTTTTCTTATTACGTTATAACGCGATTGAATTAAGTCACTAGTTTGATCTTTTATTATTAAATTATTTTCTTTTGTTAAATTTTCCAAAGATTGGGTTAAATCACTTGTTTTATTTTCTATTAAAATGCTACTATAAGATGCGTACAATTTATCTAAATTTTGAAGGCTTGTTGACCGAAATAACAACTCACTTATCTCACTGGATGTTTTAGTAAACCGCACTGAATTATTAAAATTATCACCAATTTCCTGTAAATTTGTATTGTTTTCACTAATATTATTACGCCTTAATCTAGGTAAAGGGAGTGTAGTATAGGGTTTAGGCTTAGGAAAAATTTTTTTGAAAGGAAGAGGCATGTATCCAAAATCTATGACTTACATGAATGTTAGCGTTAGTTGCTTCATCCTTTCCAGTTGTCCGTAGCTTGTATAGCGATTTTCCGTCGCTGAGCCTGCTCCGCAACGATTTCCTCTCGTCACATGCACTTGGAAAATTCTAACCATGGGCGATATTCACTCGCGAATAACCGATATTCTTCCTATAAAAACAATTTAAGAATTTTACTTTCGACGAACTTTTTCTCCTTCGCTCTTACTTTTCCGACTGCGCCATTTAAAGTAACAGCGTGTTACTTTCCAAAAAAAAAACAAAGTTTATAATTAAAACAATCTTTATTAAAAGCGATCTTGACGCTTTGGAAGCTAATTTACAACTCAACTGTCTACAATAATTTGTGAAATGATTTAATGACAAAAGTGCAACGACCTCCCAAGTCCGCATCAATAACCAATTCACTGATGCCTTTGAAACTAATATCGGACGAAAGCAGGGAGATGGGCTGGCCCCATTGCTATTCAAGTTGGCTCTGGAGTACGTCATAAGGAAGCTACCTGTCGATATGCAAGGTACATCACTATTCAAGTCGAGCCAAGTAGTAGCCTATGCGGACGACATCAACATTTGGTCACGGTCATTAACAACTGCCAAAGAACTCTTCCTGAAACTCGACAGCGAAGCAAAACTAGTAGAGCTACAAATCAATGAGAATAAAACGAAGCTCATGACGTGGTCGAGGACAAATACCTCAAATTTGTGTGTTTAGGCGCCAAAATAACGAGAGTCGGTCATAAAAGAGACGAAATACTCCGAAGAATACAGCTCGCAAATAAAATAAATATTTTATTTGTTTTGACGATCTTGAAGACCAGCTGCATACACAGGAAAACAAAGCTCCAACTATAGAAATCTGTGATAAGACCTGCGTTATGCTATGAGTGTGAAACATGGACCCTAACCCAAGCATCCGCAAATATATTGAACGCCTTTGAGCGACGGGCCCTGAGGCGAATAATCGGAGCGAAGCTAGACGGGGACCAATGGCGAATTCGATACAACCATGAGGTGCATGAAATTTTTCACGAGTCGGAGGTCAAAACAATTGTAAGACTGTGGAAGCTGCAATATGCTGGCCACATGAATCGTATACCCAAAAAGGTATTCGTTGGGAGAACTGAAGGCCAGAGACCAGTGGGGGAAACCGAGGAAACACTGGTCTAACTAGGTCGACGAAGCCAGTTCATCGCTCCTCGGATTTCAAAATTGGAGGACGCGGTCCATGGACCGAGAGAGTTGGAGGCGCTGTTTGCTAGGAGCGAGGCCGGAGGGGGGCTGTGGAGCTACGAAGAAGAAGAACATCAATCAAAACAATAAGTATAATTATTTATTTATTTTTAAATATTTTGCGAATTACAATTTTGGATTCCGGACCGAAAATAATTTAAATTTAGCAAATTGAAATGTTTTTAGATAAATGCATAAAAGAAAATTAGTTTAAGCTATTTCAACGTAAGGGATTATTTTAAACAGATACTTTGAATACTTTTATTACTAATATTCAATTAATAAAGGTAAACTTTTTATAAAAAGATCGCGGATAGGCGTAACTTCTCGACTACGCAGGATGAAGGATTTTGGGAGGTAATATACCCCCAAAACAATTGCTTTCAGTCGGTGTAGCAAGAGATTTCGGTTGCTTCTTGTAATACTGACTAAATGTTCATTCTATTTTTTTTATGTATATAATTAGATTGAAATATTTTAAATGAGCTAAATTTCATGTAACGTAACAACGAATAATTCTGTTTCACGATTTGTACCTACCCAAAGATTCCTATTATGTTCTCACGCTTCACGGTACTGGTGAAGCTTCGTTGATGAAGCTTGACGATAAGTGTGTTTTTTTTTAAATATTTGAAACACCGTCATAAAATTCTTCAGATGTTATTTTATAGGCACCCGATTTGTTTTGTTTCTTGGTTTCGTTGTTTTGCATTATAGAAATGACCAGATAGCTTTTGGCTTGGTTTAAAAGCAAGTTGTACTTTATCATTAGATAAAGATGGATGAAACTAGTCATGGAGCCATAATATGTGTAATGTGACGCCTGCGCCCAGGAATCGAAGTGATTCCGATCCCGAACCCTTGTAACCTGCCAGATGGATATGTCCTCGAAGTGCCAGCGGACTTCATCTGTTGTGCGGATATCGTTGTGCAGAAAATATTTTTTTTTCTGTCCAAATATTTAGATCCGTGGATATAAATATTCGGAATATAGAATTAATCCAACCCCGGCACATTTCGAGACATAGCCATCTGGAAATGCCCCTCCACCGTGGCCATCGAGAAAACTATGCCACTGGCGACATCTGAAGAAGCACATTTCCGCCATATGAAGTGCCATTCCACGCACATATGTTTTGTCCGAGGTGACAACCGGAAATTTCGACAGCACATGGAGGCGCTAAACGTCATCATAAAGTTCTTCGTGATAATATCGAAGGTATTACAAAACCAGCTATACGTCGTTTGGCGCGACGTGGTGGAGTGAAACGTATTCCCTGTTAATCTATGAAGAAACGCGTGGTGTGCTTAAGGTGTTTTTGGGAAAACGTTATTCGTGAGGCAGTGACATTCACCGGAGCAGAAACATTAGGAAAGAGGTTAGTTTAGTTAATAACTAATTAGAAAAGTTTAGCAATATTTTGTCTGGTCTGCAGCGGAAGGCAGGGCGTTTATCTCATCCAATCAATCCCATCAATCCAAGGTATCGACCGATAAATGAGGGTGTTGCTGAACTGGACGCCTCGCAACATCCCAACAGATGCCTGGTCGAGGAAGGTGACATATTTATGGATAAACATACAGACGGATCTTTGGAGGTTAGCAAGTGAGTTTTATGTTGAAATATCGGCAGTGCCCACGTCATTCATTTGACGGAATAAGTTCCGGGCAACCGGAATCGCTGCCATAGTGGAGTTTAGGCGCAGAGTTTCGGATATAACGAAACCTTGTTAATTAAGTATCTGATGCAACATTGCTCACTACGAAAATTTCTCACCTAAATGCATCTCATCAACTCTGAAGGCGAGTAAAGTAGGCAAATTAGTTAGATCGCCGAAAATATGTTTACCCGCGGTTTGTGTTGTATGCAATGCCGAGGTTGAGAGCAGGTGACAAATATTGGGGGTCATAATATGATCAACTCAATTAGTACATGATTGATTTAGAAACATCTCAATAACGAGGAATTAATTGAGTTTATATGAGAAGAGAATTATTGATTAGTGTTCCCGATGTTTTTGATATCTAAAATTATTTGCAAGAATTTAATTTCTATCGAAATATTCAATGCCTAGTTCAATTTAATAATATAGGTTAGTTTATTATATATTATTTTTAAATGTTAGGTTTTTTTTTTGTGTTTTTATATTTCAATAGCAATTAATCCAAACAACATTATTTTGAAGAGCATGTGACATTATTTGACCTGCGAGGAAATGACATTTAGAATACTTGATTATTTTGAAATATCAAATTATGTTCAGTTCCAAATTTTAAGGACTAATCAATTCACCATCATTACTTTCAAGTAGAAAAATTAAAAGGCCTTTTAAATTTTTCTAAATTAAATCTACACTATTAATTCTGTAATGCGGAAGTCTACAGAAGATTCATCCTCGCTCAATATGAAAATTGTTTTACAGATCTAGCTTCGTGAAGACATTTTGCATATGTCAAAAAACATACATCTCAGTGAATTTTTGAAAAAAAAATTGAATTTTATATTTGAAACCATATTTTGCATGCTCAGGAGTGTTAAAAAAGAAAATGAAATAGCAACAAAATCCCCCAGAATCAATTTCGTGGTAATTTTAGAGGTGGTAATAATTGGTAATCAAATGTAATTAAAAACAAAGTGAAATTGAAACAAACGAAGGCCGAGTTTTGAAAGAACATAATTATAGAATGTTTTTAAATTGCATTGAAACGAGTAGAAAATTACTGCCAAAAAAAATGCGATATTTGTGTACAAATGAACTAGTGTGTGGATGCGAGAGTGCACGGTTGAATTTTTAGATAAATACGAGTATAAGTAATGTAAAATCTTTGGGCATAAAATTAATATTTTGTTTGTACAAAGAAAGTTATTATTGAACATAATCGAAGCTTCTATAATTGAATTCGGATGAGATCTCACGAAAAACAAAGTATAATTAACTGTGTGTTTGGTTTAGGAGTGTGAAATGATAATTGAGTTGTTTTCACTATATTCAGAAATGAAGAAAAAAAAAAATGTTTTTAAAAGACGTAACTATGTTCAGAAGTAATTGCTTAGTAATATGTAGTCTTTAAACTGATGCGAGTGTTGATATTGTGTGTAAATAGTATTTGAAATTTTCGTTCCTTCAATGAAGTTTAATCTAAGATTTTAATACATTCATTCATTCTTTATTGATGAACGTTAGTGGAGAGAAAATACTTACGAGCATTGTAAAAAGTTATGAATCCTTAGTGATAAGATGTTATTTCTTCATTTATCCAAGAGCGTGATTATCCCTCAAATGTTAGAAAGGAAATCACTTGAAACTAATATGCGAATAGTTTTATTGTATTGGAATTACATAGTAAGTCAAGTAATGCAGGGCATTTAGGGATTTTAATTTTCAAATTGACATTCATCTATAAGACTTTGAGTAATCGGAATAAAATTCATACTATTCAAGAGCAAAACCTCTTGTTCACCTTAAAGTTTAAAGTAGCTTCTAATTTCAGATCAAAAAAAGCAATGTTTACAAGCAAATATCAATATTTCTCTTTTCCTTATATCGGCTCTTAAATTAAAAGTCTGTTTTTGTTTTGCTTGAACCAAAGCATTCTTCAAACTATTCGTGGTTCATCTAGGAAATCATCTTTTTCACTTGATTTTAAGGTTTAGGGTGCGTGTGAATGGATTTTATTTCCAAAATGTTCATATGAACTTGCGCTCTTTTAAGACTTATAAACAATACACAGCTAGAGTGATAGTTCTAATAACCTGCTTGTTTGCACCAGGAGATATAGGATAGTTCCCCCCAAAATTTCATATAGCATAAAACATATTACTGCATTAGAATTTAGTTCAGTAGAATGCATAAATTGCTGTAATACCCACTAATCAAACATGAACGTATATGACTGGTTATTAAAAATAACAGGGTTCTAGATAGCTTGCTATTTCATTTTTCTTTTGAGGTTTCATTGTTTTCCTTTTAGAAAAAGTTTAATATATATATTCAGTAATACTGCATTCATCATTGTGACGCGATTATTTGCATATTGTATAAAAATGTGCGTTATTCTCTTTTTGTGTGTTGCATTCTAGGGTAAACAGATATATTAAGGATTTCTCTGTATAATTATAACCAACGCAAATTTAAATTGAAAATAAGATGAATCGCTAAAGTAACCCACGACTTTCCTTTTTAGTGACTCTTCTTTTTCAGTGGGAACTGAGAGTGTAGGGTAAGTATGCCGTCGCAAGGGTAGGGTTTCTGCAAATCCGCTGAAGTCGGTTTCGCGTCGCGCGCGGTACGCGGTACCTTTGTTTGTTTCGTCATTTCCTTAGAGTAGTTTCTTTCGATTTAATTTCGAGTAGCCTATTTTTCGGTACCGCGTCGGTGAATCGGTAACGCGCCTATGGGATTTTGTAGCGTTTTTTTTTTGATTTGAGATCTGTGGATAGATCGCATCCAGACTTAACGTAATGTAGGTTTCTCGTTCTGGATGAGTAATTGTTGACGCGTTTAGAAAACGGGCAATTTCAGGTGACTGAAATATTGTAATTGAGCGTAATCCATTCGGAGACCCGCGACCGAAATCCTCTCCGAACTAGCTGGCCGACAAGCAGTCACCGCGTGAATGGATTACGGTGCACGGATTGGTTGACCTGTTGGTACCATCCGTTGGCACTACTCAGACTTAACGTCTAGAACCGATGAGAGGTCGGTTCCGCGTTCGAGTTGAAGTTAGGAAAATCATTACAAATGGCGCCCAACGTGGGGCCAAACAACATCCTAAGGGGGAAAGAACTTCGCGTCTTCTGACGAGTTGGTCCTTTACGGAGGATGTAAGGTACTTTGGTACTCGAGTCCCACTATCAGGAGCAGTGGAATTGTGTGATACACATTAGAGGTCGCTTCACGTGAGTTGTAGCTTCCGCTCTCCTTTGTTTGATTTTGCTTTCGCGACAGAATCCTTCCGATGTGTTGTCCTAGGCTAACCCCTGTAAGGACCTTCTATTTTCTTGATGGAACTGCCAGTCTGATGGGTTTACCTATCAGCATGGACTCTCAAGAAAATAGAAGGCTACCTTGCCTTTATGTCGCGGAAGGATTCTAACTATTTCTTATGCGTGTTAGACGAGTGGTATCGGTTCAACGTTCGATGGCGTATGCTGGAGTTGCGAAGCCCGGAATGCTTCTACGCGTCGGGAACTTTGACCGCGTACAAAGTCGTTACGGTAGCTCTACCACTTGTCTCGTCGAGTCACTTTAACGTAGTTTAGAAACGGTTTTTTTTTTGTAATGTATGTGGGTATGGGGATAAATTTCGTAAATCGACCGAAGCACCCTTTCTTCGGCAGATTACCACGCACTCTCATTTCCCGCTGAAGAGGTCGACCACTGAAAAGGAAAGTGTGTCTTAAACAATTTTTTTTTCCCAGTCACTAATAATAGCTCGCCACTTTCGGCCACTGATTTAGTCTTAAGTTTTAGTCATATTTAAAGATTTAAAAATTTAATTTAAGCTCGATATTTTTAACTAATTGTTAGGAATGATAAATTGGAATCAATACTACAAAGATTAAAATGGAAGGGAACGTTAATTTTGTGAAGATGATTGGTATGCAAGGAGCTGTAGGCGGTGAAGTTCCGGCCGCAAGTGTCGTGTCCGAGGAGACACCCATGCCTTCCGCTCACTCCATTGACACCCTCGTGGCGTTGATGAGGGATATGTCGGAGAGGATTGGCAACCTGGAGGGAAAGATCCAGAATCTCCCGTTGAGCCAACCACCCAGCCGCGTGAGAACTCCGCTTGGCTGGGAGCCAAATCCCAGTGTGGCGATGCCCCACTCCCGACAATCCGAGCAATGGGTCCCACCTCCAAGGAACTCGGGAATGGATCCCAGAGCTCCCGAATACAGACCGCGACACAGTACCGGACCTCCGTTGGTACCTCCAGCCCCCGAGGCAGTTCAGTACAACAGGTCAGTAGAGGATGTGATTCCCCCCGGGAACGCATTGGCACCTTTTCGAGACCCGACGCCTCGTATCATGGAGAGTTGGCGCCTGAACTTTACAGGGTTCAACGATATGATATCGGCGGACCGGTTCCTTTTCCGGATTCAGGCGTTGGTATCCAGCACCCTGGGAGGGGATTCCTCGGCCTTCCTCCGGCATGCACATCTTTTGTTCAGCGGCGACGCTGCCGACTGGTACTGGAGCTTTAAAGAGTCAACGCCACGTCCCACTTGGCACTCTTTCAGTGCAGCCTTCCGCAATCGATTTGAGGATGGCTTCACTGAGAGAGAGCTAAGAGAGCAAATAAAGAAACGGAAACAAGGCGCTCACGAACCGTTCGACCAGTACTACACCAGTATAGTGAGATTGAGCACTCGCCTGCGAAATACCATGCCCGAGGACGAATTAGTAGAAATTATCAGAGAGAACATGCGCTGGGATCTCCAGAACAGCCTGCTACATTTTCCCATCAACACCATACAGGGATTGCGCCTCCATGCGCGTAGACAAGAACACTTGGATGAGCGACGAGGTACCTTCCGCCCACAACCTCGCATAACGGGACCAAATCCCCGAAATCATCACACCGCGGAGTTGATGGCAGCAGACCACCTGCTTGCTGATCCAGTACCAGTACCGAGGAGCGGAGCACCACCGGAGCTTGAGGACCCAGCATTGATTGATCGACCCTCCCTTGAAGCACTTACAAGCCCGACGGTCTGTTGGAACTGCCGACAACCGGGACATCGGTTCTATGCATGTCCAGCGGAGGCAACGCTTTTCTGCTACCGATGCGGAAAGGCCGACACATACGCACCTGACTGTGCAAATTGCAAAGGGCGAAAAAACTTGCCACCGAGTGCCGCGACCACCCGTCGGCACTCCTAGACCCCGGACGAACCAATCCAGACCCCATCACCAGCTATGACCCAGCTCCCAACATGACTCCAACTCTGCTGACTCGCACCGCTAAACACAGTTCTCCCGAAGTTCCACAACCGACGCCGTCCTTCGCCGAGGCCAATGCGCAGGGAAATGACAGCGAGACGAAGGCTCCTTGGCATGTAAAACCTTTTCATGTCAGGTTGCGGAATTATTTGGCTACTCGACAGCGCATCTTCCATGAGGAATTGGCCACAACTGTCCCACCGCGAAGCAAGCGAGCCACGCGTCGGATGCGGAGCTTCTGGAGAAAAGTCAGGCAGTCGAGGAAAGTGTTGAAGGACATATACTTAGACGAATTATTGAGGGATGATGTTCGGCCATATGCGTCAGTACACCTCCTGCAAAAACGAGTATCAGGCTTAGTCGATACGGGAGCCAGTGTGAATTGCATCTCTGCCGAGTTTGCAGGGGAGGTACTGGCAAAGCACGCGGACCAAATCCGTCATTTCACCTCCTGGTTAAGCACGGCGGACGGAACTCGTCACTCTGTAGTGGGAAAAATTATGACGGATGTCACCTTTAAAGGGGTAACTAAACCTATGGAATTTTTCATCATACCTCAGTTAACCCAGAATCTTTATTTAGGAGTGGATTTCGTTCGAAAATTTAACTTGGCCCCGGCACTATTTTCCAGTTCGACCCTGGAGTCCGTCACCACCGTTCCTGACCAATCTCAACCCACTAACTTACTACGGCATACACTGGATGTAACTCAGCAACTGCGTCTCGACTCGGCTATATCGGCTTTTCCATCGCACGAGAAGGAAGGTCTCGGGCGGACTGCCCTGGTGTTCCACACTATAGATGTGGGGGATGCTAAACCCATAAAACAGAGACATTTCGCCATATCTCCGGCGAAGGAAAAATCGTTATATGCCGAAGTGGATCGAATGCTAGCATTAGGCGTAATCGAAGAATCACAGAGCGCGTGGGCTTCCCCAGTCACCTTAGTGGTCAAGCCGAACAAGGTCCGGTTATGCTTAGATGCCAGACGCTTGAACGCCGTCACAGTCAAGGACGCATATCCTCTACCGTTGATCGAAGGCATTTTGAGTCGATTGCCTAAAGCCCATTTCATCACGAGCTTAGACCTCAAGGACGCCTTCTGGCAAATTCCTTTAGACCCCGGTTCAAAGGAGAAAACAGCCTTCACAGTCCCAGGCCGGCCCTTATATCAATTCGTGACCATGCCATTCGGATTGTGTAATGCCCCCCAAACAATGACGCGCCTTATGGACAAGGTGATACCACCTCATTTGCGGCACCAAGTTTTCGTTTACTTGGACGATCTGTTGCTTATAACCGAGACCTTTGACGAACACATCGACCTGCTTCAGGAGGTGGCTCTACACATCCGGAGGGCAAGATTAACCATCAACATAAGGAAGAGCCAGTTCGTGATGACGGAGGTGAAGTATTTAGGTCACATCATTGGGCATGGGCATATCAAGACCGATCCGGAAAAGACTCAAGCGATTGACGTTTTTCCACTACCCAAGACCACCAAACAGTTACGCCGATTCTTAGGGTTATGCGGATGGTACCAGCGTTTTGTACGTGACTATGCCACCATTACCACTCCTTTGACCGACATGCTGCGTAAGGGACGTAAATTCGTCTGGGAAGAGCCCAGCTTGCGAGCCTTTGAAGAGCTAAAGAAGAGTCTGACTACGGCCCCCGTACTGCACAGCCCGGACTTTGACAAACCGTTCTCAATCCATTGTGACGCGAGTCAACATGGGGTGGGAGCAGTCTTAGTCCAGGTTGCACAAGACGGCGAGGAGAGACCTATAGCCTTCATGTCTCACAAGCTGAACCCAGCCCAGCGAAATTACACGGTCTCCGAGCAAGAATGTTTAGCCGCAGTGTTGGCAGTGAAACGCTTCCGAGCCTATGTGGAGGGACACACCTTTGAAATCGTTACGGATCACGCTTCTCTGAAATGGCTAATGAGCCAGACTGATCTCAACGGCAGATTGGCCAGGTGGGCACTGAAACTACAGGCATTTGACTTCACAATTCGCCACCGAAAAGGAAGCCAGCATGTAGTCCCCGACACCCTATCCAGAATGTTCGCCCCTGAAGGAGCCGAGTTGGTCCAAGAGGACGACAGCCCCCAATTGATCGATTTGGACCATCCTGCCTTCAAGTCAGCCAGCTACACCCAACTGATTCACACTATCCAGAATCAACTGTCCCAGCTTCCTGAACTGCGGTTGACGGATGGATTTATTTACAAGCGGATGGGACACGCATCCGGAGACCCCATACAAGAAGAAGAACAGTGGAAGTTGTGGGTGCCCGAAGAATTAACCACTGATCTTATCAGGCGGGCTCATGACCACCCATCAAGTGCGCACGGCGGATACGGTCGTACACTTAGGCGGTTGAAAACCTGTTTCTTTTGGCCTAAGATGGCACAACAGATAAAAGCGTACGTAGCCTCTTGTGAGCTATGCAAGTGCACTAAAGCGCCCAACACCATCCTTCGGCCACCCATGGGTAAGGTTGAGGTCCCCGAACGCGTGTTCCAGCGCTTGTACATCGATCTTATCGGTCCTTACCCTCGATCTGCTTCTGGTCACACGGGAGCTGTCGTGGTCCTGGACCAGCTCTCCAAATTCCCTATCATAGAGCCACTACGTAACATGCACACTGGACCTATAATCAGCTTTTTGGAGAACCGGGTCTTTCACATGTTTGGAGTTCCGGAGAAACTTGTCTCCGACAATGGGGTCCAGTTCACCTCCAGCAAGTTCCGAGACCTAATGTCCAAATACGGCATCGTCCACCAACGAACTGCCGTCTATTCACCACAAGCCAACGCATCCGAACGACTGAATCGTACGCTCATAGCGGCCATTCGCGCCTATGTCCACCCGAATCAGAGGGACTGGGATCGCAAATTGTCCGCCATCACTAGTGCGCTGCGCTCGTCGTACCACGCCACGACCGGCATTTCGCCGTATTTTGCAGTGTTCGGCCAGTATATGATCTGTCATGGGAGCGCTTACCGGCTATTGCGGCAGCTGAAATCGCTAGAGGACCCAATCGTGGTTCTAGAACCGCACGAAAAGCTCCAACTTCTGCGAGATCAACTGCGGGAGAAGATTGAAGAAAGTAGACGGATGGGAGAGGAGCGGTACAACTTGCGATCTCATCCTTCTGGCTTTAAGGCCGGCGACGAAATATATCGTCGAAACTTCCGACAGAGCGATGCCACCCGCCATTACAATGCCAAACTAGACAAGAAATTCGTGAAGTGTCGAGTCATGCAAGTCATAAGCCCCACCCGATACCTCATCGCGGACATGACTGGTAAGACCCTGGGAATTTACCACGCAAAAGACCTTAGACGATGAAGTGCAACTAATTCCCACGAGAAACCTTGGCTTATCCCAAATCTCTGCCTAGACGAAGGCCTCCGAATAACACCTGACTTCCTACTATATAGTCACTGTCGAGTCTTCACGAACAGGGTTGTAGTCTATCCTTCGAAACGGATCTTCGACCCGCCACGTCCCTAACCAAGACCTGTTACCAAGGAGACGGGATCGTAATTACTTCGATTTTGGGGGGGGGAATGTGTAATGTGACGCCTGCGCCCAGGAATCGAAGTGATTCCGATCCCGAACCCTTGTAACCTGCCAGATGGATATGTCCTCGAAGTGCCAGCGGACTTCATCTGTTGTGCGGATATCGTTGTGCAGAAAATATTTTTTTTTCTGTCCAAATATTTAGATCCGTGGATATAAATATTCGGAATATAGAATTAATCCAACCCCGGCACATTTCGAGACATAGCCATCTGGAAATGCCCCTCCACCGTGGCCATCGAGAAAACTATGCCACTGGCGACATCTGAAGAAGCACATTTCCGCCATATGAAGTGCCATTCCACGCACATATGTTTTGTCCGAGGTGACAACCGGAAATTTCGACAGCACATGGAGGCGCTAAACGTCATCATAAAGTTCTTCGTGATAATATCGAAGGTATTACAAAACCAGCTATACGTCGTTTGGCGCGACGTGGTGGAGTGAAACGTATTCCCTGTTAATCTATGAAGAAACGCGTGGTGTGCTTAAGGTGTTTTTGGGAAAACGTTATTCGTGAGGCAGTGACATTCACCGGAGCAGAAACATTAGGAAAGAGGTTAGTTTAGTTAATAACTAATTAGAAAAGTTTAGCAATATTTTGTCTGGTCTGCAGCGGAAGGCAGGGCGTTTATCTCATCCAATCAATCCCATCAATCCAAGGTATCGACCGATAAATGAGGGTGTTGCTGAACTGGACGCCTCGCAACATCCCAACAGATGCCTGGTCGAGGAAGGTGACATATTTATGGATAAACATACAGACGGATCTTTGGAGGTTAGCAAGTGAGTTTTATGTTGAAATATCGGCAGTGCCCACGTCATTCATTTGACGGAATAAGTTCCGGGCAACCGGAATCGCTGCCATAGTGGAGTTTAGGCGCAGAGTTTCGGATATAACGAAACCTTGTTAATTAAGTATCTGATGCAACATTGCTCACTACGAAAATTTCTCACCTAAATGCATCTCATCAACTCTGAAGGCGAGTAAAGTAGGCAAATTAGTTAGATCGCCGAAAATATGTTTACCCGCGGTTTGTGTTGTATGCAATGCCGAGGTTGAGAGCAGGTGACAAATATTGGGGGTCATAATATGATCAACTCAATTAGTACATGATTGATTTAGAAACATCTCAATAACGAGGAATTAATTGAGTTTATATGAGAAGAGAATTATTGATTAGTGTTCCCGATGTTTTTGATATCTAAAATTATTTGCAAGAATTTAATTTCTATCGAAATATTCAATGCCTAGTTCAATTTAATAATATAGGTTAGTTTATTATATATTATTTTTAAATGTTAGGTTTTTTTTTTGTGTTTTTATATTTCAATAGCAATTAATCCAAACAACATTATTTTGAAGAGCATGTGACATTATTTGACCTGCGAGGAAATGACATTTAGAATACTTGATTATTTTGAAATATCAAATTATGTTCAGTTCCAAATTTTAAGGACTAATCAATTCACCATCATTACTTTCAAGTAGAAAAATTAAAAGGCCTTTTAAATTTTTCTAAATTAAATCTACACTATTAATTCTGTAATGCGGAAGTCTACAGAAGATTCATCCTCGCTCAATATGAAAATTGTTTTACAGATCTAGCTTCGTGAAGACATTTTGCATATGTCAAAAAACATACATCTCAGTGAATTTTTGAAAAAAAAATTGAATTTTATATTTGAAACCATATTTTGCATGCTCAGGAGTGTTAAAAAAGAAAATGAAATAGCAACAAAATCCCCCAGAATCAATTTCGTGGTAATTTTAGAGGTGGTAATAATTGGTAATCAAATGTAATTAAAAACAAAGTGAAATTGAAACAAACGAAGGCCGAGTTTTGAAAGAACATAATTATAGAATGTTTTTAAATTGCATTGAAACGAGTAGAAAATTACTACCAAAAAAAATGCGATATTTGTGTACAAATGAACTAGTGTGTGGATGCGAGAGTGCACGGTTGAATTTTTAGATAAATACGAGTATAAGTAATGTAAAATCTTTGGGCATAAAATTAATATTTTGTTTGTACAAAGAAAGTTATTATTGAACATAATCGAAGCTTCTATAATTGAATTCGGATGAGATCTCACGAAAAACAAAGTATAATTAACTGTGTGTTTGGTTTAGGAGTGTGAAATGATAATTGAGTTGTTTTCACTATATTCAGAAATGAAGAAAAAAAAAAATGTTTTTAAAAGACGTAACTATGTTCAGAAGTAATTGCTTAGTAATATGTAGTCTTTAAACTGATGCGAGTGTTGATATTGTGTGTAAATAGTATTTGAAATTTTCGTTCCTTCAATGAAGTTTAATCTAAGATTTTAATACATTCATTCATTCTTTATTGATGAACGTTAGTGGAGAGAAAATACTTACGAGCATTGTAAAAAGTTATGAATCCTTAGTGATAAGATGTTATTTCTTCATTTATCCAAGAGCGTGATTATCCCTCAAATGTTAGAAAGGAAATCACTTGAAACTAATATGCGAATAGTTTTATTGTATTGGAATTACATAGTAAGTCAAGTAATGCAGGGCATTTAGGGATTTTAATTTTCAAATTGACATTCATCTATAAGACTTTGAGTAATCGGAATAAAATTCATACTATTCAAGAGCAAAACCTCTTGTTCACCTTAAAGTTTAAAGTAGCTTCTAATTTCAGATCAAAAAAAGCAATGTTTACAAGCAAATATCAATATTTCTCTTTTCCTTATATCGGCTCTTAAATTAAAAGTCTGTTTTTGTTTTGCTTGAACCAAAGCATTCTTCAAACTATTCGTGGTTCATCTAGGAAATCATCTTTTTCACTTGATTTTAAGGTTTAGGGTGCGTGTGAATGGATTTTATTTCCAAAATGTTCATATGAACTTGCGCTCTTTTAAGACTTATAAACAATACACAGCTAGAGTGATAGTTCTAATAACCTGCTTGTTTGCACCAGGAGATATAGGATAGTTCCCCCCAAAATTTCATATAGCATAAAACATATTACTGCATTAGAATTTAGTTCAGTAGAATGCATAAATTGCTGTAATACCCACTAATCAAACATGAACGTATATGACTGGTTATTAAAAATAACAGGGTTCTAGATAGCTTGCTATTTCATTTTTCTTTTGAGGTTTCATTGTTTTCCTTTTAGAAAAAGTTTAATATATATATTCAGTAATACTGCATTCATCATTGTGACGCGATTATTTGCATATTGTATAAAAATGTGCGTTATTCTCTTTTTGTGTGTTGCATTCTAGGGTAAACAGATATATTAAGGATTTCTCTGTATAATTATAACCAACGCAAATTTAAATTGAAAATAAGATGAATCGCTAAAGTAACCCACGACTTTCCTTTTTAGTGACTCTTCTTTTTCAGTGGGAACTGAGAGTGTAGGGTAAGTATGCCGTCGCAAGGGTAGGGTTTCTGCAAATCCGCTGAAGTCGGTTTCGCGTCGCGCGCGGTACGCGGTACCTTTGTTTGTTTCGTCATTTCCTTAGAGTAGTTTCTTTCGATTTAATTTCGAGTAGCCTATTTTTCGGTACCGCGTCGGTGAATCGGTAACGCGCCTATGGGATTTTGTAGCGTTTTTTTTTTGATTTGAGATCTGTGGATAGATCGCATCCAGACTTAACGTAATGTAGGTTTCTCGTTCTGGATGAGTAATTGTTGACGCGTTTAGAAAACGGGCAATTTCAGGTGACTGAAATATTGTAATTGAGCGTAATCCATTCGGAGACCCGCGACCGAAATCCTCTCCGAACTAGCTGGCCGACAAGCAGTCACCGCGTGAATGGATTACGGTGCACGGATTGGTTGACCTGTTGGTACCATCCGTTGGCACTACTCAGACTTAACGTCTAGAACCGATGAGAGGTCGGTTCCGCGTTCGAGTTGAAGTTAGGAAAATCATTACATATGTTAGGGTGATAAACCTTTTGTCCACTGTCTCTGTAACTTTTGGGTAGATTTTATAAAATGTGTCTTCTCTATCACTCTTAATTAATAGTTGGTCTATTATTAGTGTAGAAAATTCATTGTTACAAGCAATTTCTTTAATTATATTAATTTCTAAATCAAATTTTCTTATTACTCTATTGATCACAGATCTATATGCAGCTAATTTATGGGGCCCAAGGAGTCCATGAGTCAACAGGTATTGGACGTCTGAGAACGTGGGTTTTCTGTAAATATTAAAATCTAATTTCAGGAAAGGCCAGGAAAGTTCATTTTTCTATTATTTCTATTTCGAATGTAAATTTGATGCATGGGCGAAACTTGATGCAGTCGTTTACTAGCTGGATAAATTGTTGATTGTCTCCAATAAATACAATAAGGATATCATCAACATACCTATGCCAGAAGAGGATTTAATTCGCGAAGTTTGAAGGTAGGATTACCCTATAACCACTTAATTGACCACATGTAGGCCCATTCAGTTATGATACGTACTGGTTTAAAATCGGAACGATCGCAGCTGGGTGGACAGATCAACGACCAAAGCGTGATACTGACCATATCACCTTCTCATCTGCCAATATATTCCATCAAGATAATGTGATACTCTAACTATCTCCTTTTGCTACAAAAAAAAAATATGAAGAAATGTGGAAGTGTCAACGAAATTCGAGGGTTTGTACGAATCAAGATGATCTGCAGAGAACATCGTAGCGCTCCTTATGAAATGGATGTTCAATCAGTTCTTCATGCTTTATGGAGATTGGAGGTTAAAAGAATAGGAGTTTGTTTACCTCTTCAAACTGGCGCCAATGGAAGGAGTTGAACATGTGCTTCATTAAAGTATTCTATAAAGTGTAGGTGCACAGCGGACATTGCAAGGTGAATTTTAAGCATGCAAGGAAAGTTTTTTGTACCTTTTCCATGTGTAACATAGTATATTTTACGCCATGCAAGCATTTACTTTTGACAAAGTAGGCTGACCGCTCATGGGAGCTTGCTACAAGTAGGCTGACTACTACGAATGCATATTTCGCCTGGAGGGCTTATTGCCACTTTCATTGACTCCAACTCATATATGAGATAGTATTAATAAATTGACACACGCTTGCATTGTATGGGTTTATACGTGAGGCAGAAAACCATAGTTGCATGCGTTGTAATTAAACCATTTTCACATTGCAAGATTAGCAAAATTTAATGCTGAACGAAAGATATTATTGCCAGATTGATAACAGCGGACATTTCTGGCAGGAACGCTAATTTGATATGAATTCCAATGCAAAAACTAGTAGTTGTTTTAAGAACTATGGAGACAAACAAATGCATAACGTGCTATTGCAATCCTGATAATTTGCAAAAGCTCTTCCGTTTGCGATTTTACCAAAACGGTTATGTAAAATATGAAGTGATAAAGTTGAATTAACCTTTCCATGCGATTGTCTGCTAAATGAAATTAGTTGGTTCAGTTCAATAAATAAAACACATTAGATTTAAACAAATATTCGTTTCATACCTAGGAGTGGTGAAACATTTTTTCGCTACCAGAAAGAAAAGGCCTACTTATAGGATTAAATGTAAAATCAATTTCATAACGCATTCATATACATGTATGAACATAAAATGAGAACGAGGTTGACACAGCATTCTTTACGTGGGCTTAGATGCACGATCAATTCTCCAAATAAATAAAATGTTTTTTTTTTCTTTAAAAACCGTCGGGTCTTGCTTAGTTGTGTGAGCAGACGCGTTTCGACTACTTTGAGTCATCTTGAGTGTCACTGACACTGACACTGAAGATGACTCAAAGTAGTCGAAACGCGTCTGCTCACACAACTAAGCAAGGCCCGACGGCTTTTAAAGAAAAAAGAGAATTGACCTGCGAATATCAAATAAACAAAATTATTGACTAAAATGTTTTTCTTCATTTCTGCATAGAAGCATCCATGTGGTCATATCTACAGTACAAGAAAAATATACAGGAATTTAACTTTCATGCATGCCCGTAGAGAGAAACTTGTTTTGACGCCAGTCCTCCAAATGCGCACAGCAAAAAACACTTCATTCTTATCACCGCGCTATCAGTAGCTCTATCCATGTGTACCATAGTTAATTTTTTGTGAAGAGCGCTGTTAAAACTGAGAAACAATGACAGAAATCAAATGGAAAATAGTTTTTATTTACTTTCATTCAGAGTTAAGTTACTGTCTGTTTTTCTTATACTGTGTTCATATCTTCCAGTGTAGTCTTTCTGACGTTAATGACATTGTCTTTTGACAAAAAAATATTCATTTAAATGAACGAAGAAATCGTCAAGTATGAATTTTTCCTTTAACTCGACCTAAACAAAAGGTGGGTAAGATTGGCTAAAGCATGAGCGCACACGCCATCGATGAACGTTCTTGGTCTTAAGACATAAAATTTACTGTGGCCTTTACTAGGCTGTTTATATTTGCGACCTTGCATTAAACTTGACTAAGTTTTGTTGGTCGGGTAATAATTTGTTGCAGTATGTTAGTAGATTGATTGGATGTAACCTTAGTATATAAAAAAAAGAATAGTTAGAGGGAGTAAAAAGCCTGAAATGTTGTTTCAGCGCCATTCAGAAATTGAATTAATTGATCAAGTAGTTTACTATTATTATTGTTAAAAATTTCAGTAAAGGAAAGGTTTTATTGAAAATTTTACACTTTCCTCTTAGAGGTTCAAATTCTTGACAATAAAAATTAGAAATTTTGTGTTCAAGGTCATCTCTAGAGTTGCACCACTTGCGGTTCTCGGAGGACACATTCTTGGGTTTTTAAAGTCTAGATAAATGATATGCCCTGTTAGTTATTATTCTATTTAGCTGTTTCTGTATTTTGCTACTACACTTAACTTTGTGAAACCATGGTTTGGATCTAAAGACTAGGTTGATTTGAAGTCATGAGTAGGATTTGAGTTTAATAGTTTCATTGACATAGTATGACTCCCATTCTATATTAATTTCAATGTTAATGAAGTCTAGGGTATCATCCCATACAGTATAATAATTCGATGTTTCACCTATAGTTATAGCTTCTTTGGCTGCTTCATCCACTGCTATATGAACTGGAAAATTTTCGGATTCGAGAATCCAAAATAATACAGAAGCAATATTTGGAGAGTCTTTGAGAACTCGACTGAATTTACGAGTTATAAATTTGTAGTTTTTGTTGTTTATTATTTCATTTATGGCACTTCTGGAGTCTGAGAAAATAACTACTGTGTTGTGAAGCCTGAAATTGAATAACTTGGTTGAATAATCTTTGTGAGAGTAGATGGCACAATCTGTGACCATGATATTTTTTGCTGCATCTGTGAAACATATTCTGGCTTTAGTGTTCAGGAAACAGTTTAGGGTTTTGTCTATTGAGCAAAGAAAAGTTTCGTAGTTTAGTTTAGGTAGGTTTTCAGATATGTTGCTCATAAAGCCATCAACTTGAACCTTAATGTCCTGAGACACAAGAAGATGATTTCCATAGCACTTATTGTTATAAAAACTGTTTTTGGAAAAAAATGTGAGAGTAAATAGAGGACGAGAATTTGTTTGTTTTCCACTTGTTTTCCACCTGGATGCCCCACTCTTAGTTGGGGGTTGTAAGTGTTTGAAGTAAGGACAAAATCGCCTCGCGTCCCGCGCGCGTTAATCGAGCTCAGTCAGTCGCGTTTCTATTGTTCATCTCTTTGGTAGGTTACCACGGCCTCGACACCGTCGAACCGATATATTATGATCGAATAATTCGTGAATGCGAAAGACTTTGTAGTGGGCTCTTGTGCTGGGGAAAAGAACCCACCTCACGACACCGCAACGCTAGCCTGCAAGCGCATTCACGCGTCAAGACAAGGCCAATTCTGGCGAGCATTAATATCTTCGCTCGCTGAGGCAGCAAACCATCTCTGCAATCCTTTACAGACTTATGAACATCTATGTATAAACACTATAAGGCCCACTGTTGCAAGATTTTTAGCTGCAGTTTATGCATCTTTTACCTTCTTGCAATTCTTTGATAATATTGCATGTGACCCAACTTCAAATATTGGAGGTATTGTTTGTTTCTGTTGAAAAAGTATTCTGCTTTGATAGGAGCGAATTCAAACCAAACTACATCTGGAAGTTCTTCCCTAGAGAAAGAAATTTTTATGGTTTTAGTGGGAATTTTCTTTTCCTTATCTAAGGGGTCGGTTGTTTCGAGTCTACAAGGTGCGTTCAAAAATGAACAAGACGTACCTAAAATAGAGACGACAGGAGTTTTGTTCTGATAAATTCGAGTTTATTTATTCAAAATAGTCTCCTCCGGCCTCGATACATTGTTTTGCGCGATCCAAAAGCTTTTCGAAAGAGTGGTTCAACTCACTGACCGGAATGTCCTTCTGGATGTCAGTACAAGCCTTTTGTGTGCCCTCTATGGACGCAAAGCGTTTTGCTTTCATGGCCAAATGCAATTTTTCGAATAGGTAGAAGTGCTACCCACTGTAAAACATGGTGGTGGTTGAGTAATGGTTTGGGGATGCATGGCGGCTGCTGGCGTTGGTAACCTCGGGTTCATTGACTCGACAATAAATAAATTCAGTTTGCGAAACCTCGACTTGGGTAATGATTATCACTTCCAGCAAGATAATGACCCCAAGCATACAGCCGAAATCGTGAGGCGCTGACTACTTTATAACACCCCAAAACTGCTACATACGCCACCGCAATCTCCAGACTTTAATCTCATTGAGCATTTATGGAATTTGATCGAGAGAAGAATTCGATAACATACGATAACGAGCAAAAAAATGCTCAAAAATGTTCTCAGAGAAGAGTGAGAGAAAACATCACCAGAAGAGATAGCGAAGCTCATCAATTCGATGCCCTAAAAGACTTCAAGAATTCATAAAGAATCGAGGATATCCTTAAAGTTATCGATTGGATATATATATATATATATATATATATATATATATATATATATATATATATATATATATATATATATATATATATATATATATATATATATGTATATATATATATATATATATATATATATATATGTATATATATATATATATATATATATATATGTATATATATGTATATATATATATATATATATATATATATATATATATATATATATATATATATATATATATATATATATATATATATATATCCAATCGATAACCCAAGTCGAGGTTTCGCAAACTGAATTTATTTATTGTCGAGTCAATGAACCCGAGGTTACCAACGCCAGCAGCCGCCATGCATCCCGAAACCATTACTCCACTACCACCATGTTTTACAGTGGGTAGCACTTCTACCTATTCGAAAAATTGCATTTGGCCATGAAAGCAAAACGCTTTGCGTCCATAGAGGGCACACAAAAGGCTTGTACTGACATCCAGAAGGACATTCCGGTCAGTGAGTTGAACCACTCTTTCGAAAAGCTTTTGGATCGCGCAAAACAATGTATCGAGGCCGGAGGAGACTATTTTGAATAAATGAACTCGAATTTATCAGAACAAAACTCCTGTCGTCTCTATTTTAGGTACGTCTTGTTCATTTTTGAACGCACCTTGTAGACTCGAAACAACTGACCCCTTAGATAAGGAAAAGAAAATTCCCACTAAAACCATAAAAATTTCTTTCTCTAGGGAAGAACTTCCAGATGTAGTTTGGTTTGAATTCGCTCCTATCAAAGCAGAATACTTTTTCAACAGAAACAAACAATACCTCCAATATTTGAAGTTGGGTCACATGCAATATTATCAAAGAATTGCAAGAAGGTAAAAGATGCATAAACTGCAGCTAAAAATCTTGCAACAGTGGGCCTTATAGTGTTTATACATAGATGTTCATAAGTCTGTAAAGGATTGCAGAGATGGTTTGCTGCCTCAGCGAGCGAAGATATTAATGCTCGCCAGAATTGGCCTTGTCTTGACGCGTGAATGCGCTTGCAGGCTAGCGTTGCGGTGTCGTGAGGTGGGTTCTTTTCCCCAGCACAAGAGCCCACTACAAAGTCTTTCGCATTCACGAATTATTCGATCATAATATATCGGTTCGACGGTGTCGAGGCCGTGGTAACCTACCAAAGAGATGAACAATAGAAACGCGACTGACTGAGCTCGATTAACGCGCGCGGGACGCGAGGCGATTTTGTCCTTACTTCAAACACTTACAACCCCCAACTAAGAGTGGGGCATCCAGGTGGAAAACAAGTGGAAAACAAACAAATTCTCGTCCTCTATTTACTCTCACATTTTTTTCCAAAAACAGTTTTTATAACAATAAGTGCTATGGAAATCATCTTCTTGTGTCTCAGGACATTAAGGTTCAAGTTGATGGCTTTATGAGCAACATATCTGAAAACCTACCTAAACTAAACTACGAAACTTTTCTTTGCTCAATAGACAAAACCCTAAACTGTTTCCTGACACTAAAGCCAGAATATGTTTCACAGATGCAGCAAAAAATATCATGGTCACAGATTGTGCCATCTACTCTCACAAAGATTATTCAACCAAGTTATTCAATTTCAGGCTTCACAACACAGTAGTTATTTTCTCAGACTCCAGAAGTGCCATAAATGAAATAATAAACAACAAAAACTACAAATTTATAACTCGTAAATTCAGTCAAGTTCTCAAAGACTCTCCAAATATTGCTTCTGTATTATTTTGGATTCTCGAATCCGAAAATTTTCCAGTTCATATAGCAGTGGATGAAGCAGCCAAAGAAGCTATAACTATAGGTGAAACATTGAATTATTATACTGTATGGGATGATACCCTAGACTTCATTAACATTGAAATTAATATAGAATGGGAGTCATACTATGTCAATGAAACTATTAAACTCAAATCCTACTCATGACTTCAAATCAACCTAGTCTTTAGATCCAAACCATGGTTTCACAAAGTTAAGTGTAGTAGCAAAATACAGAAACAGCTAAATAGAATAATAACTAACAGGGCATATCATTTATCTAGACTTTAAAAACCCAAGAATGTGTCCTCCGAGAACCGCAAGTGGTGCAACTCTAGAGATGACCTTGAACACAAAATTTCTAATTTTTATTGTCAAGAATTTGAACCTCTAAGAGGAAAGTGTAAAATTTTCAATAAAACCTTTCCTTTACTGAAATTTTTAACAATAATAATAGTAAACTACTTGATCAATTAATTCAATTTCTGAATGGCGCTGAAACAACATTTCAGGCTTTTTACTCCCTCTAACTATTCTTTTTTTTATATACTAAGGTTACATCCAATCAATCTACTAACATACTGCAACAAATTATTACCCGACCAACAAAACTTAGTCAAGTTTAATGCAAGGTCGCAAATATAAACAGCCTAGTAAAGGCCACAGTAAATTTTATGTCTTAAGACCAAGAACGTTCATCGATGGCGTGTGCGCTCATGCTTTAGCCAATCTTACCCACCTTTTGTTTAGGTCGAGTTAAAGGAAAAATTCATACTTGACGATTTCTTCGTTCATTTAAATGAATATTTTTTTGTCAAAAGACAATGTCATTAACGTCAGAAAGACTACACTGGAAGATATGAACACAGTATAAGAAAAACAGACAGTAACTTAACTCTGAATGAAAGTAAATAAAAACTATTTTCCATTTGATTTCTGTCATTGTTTCTCAGTTTTAACAGCGCTCTTCACAAAAAATTAACTATGGTACACATGGATAGAGCTACTGATAGCGCGGTGATAAGAATGAAGTGTTTTTTGCTGTGCGCATTTGGAGGACTGGCGTCAAAACAAGTTTCTCTCTACGGGCATGCATGAAAGTTAAATTCCTGTATATTTTTCTTGTACTGTAGATATGACCACATGGATGCTTCTATGCAGAAATGAAGAAAAACATTTTAGTCAATAATTTTGTTTATTTGATATTCGCAGGTCAATTCTCTTTTTTCTTTAAAAGCCGTCGGGCCTTGCTTAGTTGTGTGAGCAGACGCGTTTCGACTACTTTGAGTCATCTTCAGTGTCAGTGTCAGTGACACTCAAGATGACTCAAAGTAGTCGAAACGCGTCTGCTCACACAACTAAGCAAGACCCGACGGTTTTTAAAGAAAAAAAAAAACATTTTATTTATTTGGAGAATTGATCGTGCATCTAAGCCCACGTAAAGAATGCTGTGTCAACCTCGTTCTCATTTTATGTTCATACATGTATATGAATGCGTTATGAAATTGATTTTACATTTAATCCTATAAGTAGGCCTTTTCTTTCTGGTAGCGAAAAAATGTTTCACCACTCCTAGGTATGAAACGAATATTTGTTTAAATCTAATGTGTTTTATTTATTGAACTGAACCAACTAATTTCATTTAGCAGACAATCGCATGGAAAGGTTAATTCAACTTTATCACTTCATATTTTACATAACCGTTTTGGTAAAATCGCAAACGGAAGAGCTTTTGCAAATTATCAGGATTGCAATAGCACGTTATGCATTTGTTTGTCTCCATAGTTCTTAAAACAACTACTAGTTTTTGCATTGGAATTCATATCAAATTAGCGTTCCTGCCAGAAATTTCCGCTGTTATCAATCTGGCAATAATATCTTTCGTTCAGCATTAAATTTTGCTAATCTTGCAATGTGAAAATGGTTTAATTACAACGCATGCAACTATGGTTTTCTGCCTCACGTATAAACCCATACAATGCAAGCGTGTGTCAATTTATTAATACTATCTCATATATGAGTTGGAGTCAATGAAAGTGGCAATAAGCCCTCCAGGCGAAATATGCATTCGTAGTAGTCAGCCTACTTGTAGCAAGCTCCCATGAGCGGTCAGCCTTCTTTGTCAAAAGTAAATGCTTGCATGGCGTAAAATATACTATGTTACACATGGAAAAGGTACAAAAAACTTTCCTTGCATGCTTAAAATTCACCTTGCAATGTCCGCTGTGCACCTACACTTTATAGAATACTTTAATGAAGCACATGTTCAACTCCTTCCATTGGCGCCAGTTTGAAGAGGTAAACAAACTCCTATTCTTTTAACCTCCAATCTCCATAAAGCATGAAGAACTGATTGAACATCCATTTCATAAGGAGCGCTACGATGTTCTCTGCAGATCATCTTGATTCGTACAAACCCTCGAATTTCGTTGACACTTCCACATTTCTTCATATTTTTTTTTTGTAGCAAAAGGAGATAGTTAGAGTATCACATTATCTTGATGGAATATATTGGCAGATGAGAAGGTGATATGGTCAGTATCACGCTTTGGTCGTTGATCTGTCCACCCAGCTGCGATCGTTCCGATTTTAAACCAGTACGTATCATAACTGAATGGGCCTACATGTGGTCAATTAAGTGGTTATAGGGTAATCCTACCTTCAAACTTCGCGAATTAAATCCTCTTCTGGCATAGGTATGTTGATGATATCCTTATTGTATTTATTGGAGACAATCAACAATTTATCCAGCTAGTAAACGACTGCATCAAGTTTCGCCCATGCATCAAATTTACATTCGAAATAGAAATAATAGAAAAATGAACTTTCCTGGCCTTTCCTGAAATTAGATTTTAATATTTACAGAAAACCCACGTTCTCAGACGTCCAATTCCTGTTGACTCATGGACTCCTTGGGCCCCATAAATTAGCTGCATATAGATCTGTGATCAATAGAGTAATAAGAAAATTTGATTTAGAAATTAATATAATTAAAGAAATTGCTTGTAACAATGAATTTTCTACACTAATAATAGACCAACTATTAATTAAGAGTGATAGAGAAGACACATTTTATAAAATCTACCCAAAAGTTACAGAGACAGTGGACAAAAGGTTTATCACCCTAACATATTATGGCTCCATGACTAGTTTCATCCATCTTTATCTAATGATAAAGTACAACTTGCTTTTAAACCAAGCCAAAAGCTATCTGGTCATTTCTATAATGCAAAACAACGAAACCAAGAAACAAAACAAATCGGGTGCCTACTTAATAACATCTGAAGAATTTTATGACGGTGTTTCAAATATTTAAAAAAAAACACACTTATCGTCAAGCTTCATCAACGAAGCTTCACCAGTACCGTGAAGCGTGAGAACATAATAGGAATCTTTGGGTAGGTACAAATCGTGAAACAGAATTATTCGTTGTTACGTTACATGAAATTTAGCTCATTTAAAATATTTCAATCTAATTATATACATAAAAAAAATAGAATGAACATTTAGTCAGTATTACAAGAAGCAACCGAAATCTCTTGCTACACCGACTGAAAGCAATTGTTTTGGGGGTATATTACCTCCCAAAATCCTTCATCCTGCGTAGTCGAGAAGTTACGCCTATCCGCGATCTTTTTATAAAAAGTTTACCTTTATTAATTGAATATTAGTAATAAAAGTATTCAAAGTATCTGTTTAAAATAATCCCTTACGTTGAAATAGCTTAAACTAATTTTCTTTTATGCATTTATCTAAAAACATTTCAATTTGCTAAATTTAAATTATTTTCGGTCCGGAATCCAAAATTGTAATTCGCAAAATATTTAAAAATAAATAAATAATTATACTTATTGTTTTGATTGATGTTCTTCTTCTTCGTAGCTCCACAGCCCCCCTCCGGCCTCGCTCCTAGCAAACAGCGCCTCCAACTCTCTCGGTCCATGGACCGCGTCCTCCAATTTTGAAATCCGAGGAGCGATGAACTGGCTTCGTCGACCTAGTTAGACCAGTGTTTCCTCGGTTTCCCCCACTGGTCTCTGGCCTTCAGTTCTCCCAACGAATACCTTTTTGGGTATACGATTCATGTGGCCAGCATATTGCAGCTTCCACAGTCTTACAATTGTTTTGACCTCCGACTCGTGAAAAATTTCATGCACCTCATGGTTGTATCGAATTCGCCATTGGTCCCCGTCTAGCTTCGCTCCGATTATTCGCCTCAGGGCCCGTCGCTCAAAGGCGTTCAATATATTTGCGGATGCTTGGGTTAGGGTCCATGTTTCACACTCATAGCATAACGCAGGTCTTATCACAGATTTCTATAGTTGGAGCTTTGTTTTCCTGTGTATGCAGCTGGTCTTCAAGATCGTCAAAACAAATAAAATATTTATTTTATTTGCGAGCTGTATTCTTCGGAGTATTTCGTCTCTTTTATGACCGACTCTCGTTATTTTGGCGCCTAAACACACAA
>OZ017741.1:118450652-118468152 GCA_963969285.1 Odontomyia ornata
CCACTTTATCATTTTTGTATTCTTACTTGAGTCTAATTACAACGTACCGATGTGACAAGTCAATTCAAAAGATATAAATAAATTCAATTAAATAAGGCCCCTTTTCAAATTTCCAATTGAACAGACTAAAACCAAATTATCGCGTAAACAGTTAAAGGGAATTGAAAAAAATTATATGTAATTACTTACCCTTTGTACGGCTGCGGAGCGCTCCGCAACTGGAGGGGGAACGGGGACTACTAGAAATTATCAAATTTTTAAATTTAATTTATCTTTTTTTCTTTGTTTTTAAACAAGTCTGTGCACTATTGTCGTTCACTGAATTCTCCTCTTCAACGCTTTCTCTTATTTTCCGCACCAGTTGCTTTTAGTCATTATAATCCCGGATAATCCCAACTCCCAATCCAAACGTTTTCCCCTAACATCCCAAATCAATCAACCAATCCACCATCCAATTCTTAAATTTCCACACAGTAATCCAATTTAAAGTCACTTCCAATTTCTAAATTAGAATCACTTTTCAGCTTCATGATTAAAATTACTTCTCAACTTTCAAGGTTAAGATCACTACTCAACGTTCACATTAAATTCGGTTTTCATTTTTCAACTCAAAACCACTTTTTGATTCCAAATCAAAGGTACTTCACAACTTTCAAATTACAATTCCTTCTAAAAAGTCTAAATTAAAACAAATCTTCTCCACACCGCCAAATAACTTCCTCCTCTTTAAAAAAAAACCAAACCCGAATGCTTTTCTCCCCGAATTAAAATTTATCCACCGCCAAAAGCAATCCCTTTTATTTGTCCCAAAGTCCAAAACTGACAAAATTAAGATAGGTTGGGTGATCTGCAGGATACGGAGAAGAGCGATCCCTATCCGCTGCTTCAGATGCTTCGAATACGGACACACCGCGTATGGCTGTAGGGGACCCGACAGGAGATCTCTGTGCTACAAATGTGGTGAAACGGGGCACAAAAGGAAGGAGTGCACGAACGAGGCAAAATGCATTCTTTGCAAGGATGCTAAGCTAGCACCCGGCGACCTCAAACATGAGCCGGGGACAGGGAGATGCCGGGTTTTCAAGGAGGCCCTAACTAAAGCCAAATCGATACTCAAATGATCCGTATCCTGCAGGTCAATTTGCACCGAAGCACAAACGCCCAGGACCTACTTGAGCAGTTTGCGAGGGATAAGAAAGCTGACCTCCTGTTGCTGAGCGAGCAACATCATAACAAGGACTCGCAAGCGTGGTACCCTGACAAAACTGGTACCTCGGCCATCTGGGTTCGAGACAGCGCCCGCCTTCAGGTGCAGGGCCATGGACGCGGGGATGGTTTTGTGTGGGTGCGGTGTTCAGGGATAACATATTTCAGTGTTTATCTAACGCCTAACGAGGCAATGCGATCTTTTCGAACCAAAGTCGATGCCCTGGAGGACGCTGTCTCCAACACAGAGGGCCACATGCTGGTCGGGGGAGACTTCAACGCTAGAGCCATTGAATGGGGTATGCCACAATCCGACCCAAGGGGAAAGCAAATCTTGGACATGGCGGCCAGAACAGCGCTTTTTGTCCTAAATACTGGTAACACCCCTACTTTCCGCCGCTGGGGTTGCGTAGGAACCATACCCGATGTGACACAACTGGCGAGTACTAGAGGACTACTCGGCTAGTGATCACCAGTATATAGCTGTTGAGATTCACGACGGTGCCACTCTGCGTGCATATGCCCAAACTTCAATCCTCGGATGGAGGACTGGGAGGATGGACGTTGAGAGGTTTGCTGACGCGCTTACGGCAGGCGCACCGTTGCTGGGAGCTCCAATAGGGAGTGGAGGGCCTACAGCCAACTTGTCGGATAACCTTTTCTCTTAAGGACCTTCTTAAGTCGATTTGGCATTGAGTGAACCAATTTGGCTGTGTCCTGTATGGTAATTTTGCCCCATTCATCGACCATGACGTTTTTCAGCATTTCCTTCGAGGTTATGCTGTGCTGACGGATAGTGTGCTCCAACAAGTCCCACAAATGTTCAATGGGATTAAGGTCTGGGGATTGGAGTGGCGTGCACAGTTGATGTTTTGTGTTGTAGAGCAACCAAAGCTTCACATTGTGTGCTGTTTGCTTGGGATCATTATCTTGCTGGAACCAGAAATCGTCACCAAGCCTCAACTGCTGAACACTTTGCTTCAAATTCCCCTTCAAAATGTTAAGGTACCCATTTTGATCCATAGGCGATTCTATAAACACAAGTTGGCCAACTCCTTCTGCCGCCATACACCTCCAGACCATTACACCACCTCCAACATGTTTCACAGCAATATTTATCTCTCTCTAATATTTTTCGTATGATATCTTCGTAGAGAACCTTGCCAAAAGAGTCTTTTATATTTGTAACAATTTGGAAAGCAGTTACTCAAGAATTCTTTCTAACTGCCTGCAAAACGTTTCCTTTTTCGCATTCAGTCAGAACGGAGGGTCGACCACAACGAGGCCTCAACATAATCGAACCAATTTTATTAAACGTTTTCGCCACATAGGAGTGAGTGAGTTCTGCCAACTATTTGACCGATATAGCGGTAATTTTTTCCCTTCACTCTTTAAGTTTCAGCATAATTTTCCTCTCCTCAGCACTGATTTCTCTAATTATGGGCGTCATCATGTATTCTAGTGTACACAAAATTTAAAAAAACTGCACTTACTTTTAAACAGAGCACAACTTAAAGTAGAACTATTATCGGACCTAAAAACATTAAGATGCACCTGCATATGTCATCGCGTAACACGGGCAATCCCCCGGTTTGTTCTGTACGGATACTTTTCCTGGTCTATTGTGGTGCCATAAATTGATTTTGAGTTTCAAGTCTTTTTAAATAGTAAGTATTATGAAACATACTGGGACTCATGCAAAAGTGTAGATTTTATATTATAAAAGAAAGCATTCAAATTAAGTGGATATATCCTTTTTAATACAACGATAACTTTGCTATCTTACATGTACGGATACTTTTTCTGGCAAGTGTATGTATATTACATATATATATATATATATATATATATATATATATATATATATATATATATATATATATATATATATATATATATATATATATATATGTGTATATATACATTATATATATATATATATGTATATATATATATATATATATATATATATATATATATATATATATATATATATATATATATATAGTTACATGTATATGTGGTGACATCATCGTCACCTCGTTTAAGAAGTTTAATAAGTTATTTTTTGTTATTAATTATTATTATTTATTTCCCACACACACACACACCTGTCATATGTAATTATACTAATTTAAATTTAGATCAATCATGCTTTTTAAGAAGTAAAAATAAAATGTCAAATTAATTAATTATTAATTAGGAGTAGAGAAAATAGTTTGAATGCGATAAGTTGTTAATAAATATTTTACATATTAAATGTAATTAATTATTTTATCCAATTAAAATAAATAATTGAATTGTTCACCAGAAGATCAAAGGTTATTTATTGAATTCTTTGGAGATTACCAGACTAGACAGGATTGAGTAATAAATTAATATTACCAGACGTAAAGGAGTCTATGAAGATATTTAAAATTGTATACGATTATACAAAATCCTAATCAGGTATTTACTTTAGTATATGTTCTGCCGTTGCAGACAATACTACGCATTAGTAAATAATTATTTCATGTAGGTTCAAGGATATGTTAAATGAATATCATCACCAACTAGTTGTGACCTTACCCCATTGGACCCACATAATTGGTGACCCCGACAAGGCACAAGCGCCTCCTGTTTAAACAACATCAACAACCGGTTGGCAAACAATTGAATCGAAAAATGTCGAAATGCGAGTGAAGTGCACCGAAATTACCATTAACAGGATATGCACTTTATAAGAACAAACGGCGCGACGAATTGACGACTTTCATTAATCAAGATAAACGATTGATTATATATATAGTGATCCCGAAATAAGGCACAAGCGCCTTATATTTTCCGAAAGGCACAAGCGCCTTCAGTATTATTATATGCAAGAAACGATATCAATTTATTAACGAAAAATTAAGTCAATTGGATATTATTGCTTACTTCACAATTTCTGAAAGGCATGTAAGTTGATTATTTAAAATAATTATTAAGTTTGATTATAACACAAATGTAATACACTTACATGTACACAAATTTTAATTTATTAAGTGCGCTCATAATTACTAAGCGCGGTTTTAATTTATTAAGTGCGTTTATAATTAATAAGCGCGGTTTTAATTTATTAAGTGCGTTTATAATTTATTAGGTGCGGTTTATTTTCGTTTTAATTATTTTTAATAATCTGTGTACGCGACACGCTAATGCCTGACTTTCAGGACATCATCGACAGAGGTGAAGGTGATCAATTCGATCACACATCTCCCACACAGCGAGTGGATATGACTGCTCCAGTCCAGAGAATTGAAACTGTTTCGGTGAAATCCATTCCATTTTGGAAGGAATTTCCTGAGGCATGGTTTCCTCAGTTCGAAGCACAATTGTCTCGTGCAGGAATTACTACTGAACAAACCAAATTTAGCCACTTATTAAGTGCGCTAGATCAGGATTTATTTAGAACCTTGAGTGATTTAATAACAAATCCTCCAGCTTCTAGTACTTATTCGTGTTTTAAAAAAGCTCTCATTGAGAGGCTTTCAATTTCTGAAAATGAAAAATTGAAACAAGTTCTTACTGAACTTTCTTTAGGTGATAGTTCTCCTTCGCAATTACTAAGGGATATGCGTACCAGGAATGAAAGTAGATTAAGTGATAACATTATAAAAACTTTGTGGTTACAAAGATTACCCAATTTTATGCAAACTGTTTTAGCGTGCTACAATGGAACTTTAGATGAATTAGCTGCTTGTGCAGATAGGATTAATGAAATTCCTAGAACTAATTCAATGTATGCAATAAATGCATCAAATCAAAATATAAATAATTGTGCGGAAATTAGAAGATCTCAAGATCAAATAAATTTAGAAATGTTCAGAGATCTTACACAATCTGTGTCTAAATTAACTATTGAAGTTCAATTATTAAAAAACCAAATAACATCTTTAAACCCTAGTAGAAGTTCTAGTAGTAATAACTTCAATAAACCTAATATAAGAAGTAATTCTTCAAATAGAAATAGTAATTCAAATATTTGTTATTATCATAATAGATTTGGAGATAATGCTTTTAAATGCGTTTCACCATATAAATTTTCTTCTTCTCCATTAAAATCAAAACCATCGGTAAACTAATGGGACTACCTTCGAAGACGACAGGAGTTAGTTCCAAACTTAATAGTCGTCCATACATTTTTGATCCTGTGTCTAAATTAACTTTTCTCATAGACACTGGTTCAGAGGTATCAGTAGTACCTCCTAATTCAAGAAGAGCTTTGGAAGACAAAAGTTTCTTCCTTACTGCTGCTAACTCTTCTATTATAAAAACTTATGGGATTAAAAATATTCAAATCGAATGTGGTTTGCGTAGAGTTTTCTCTTGGAGTTTTGTAATAGCTGATGTTATTAAACCAATTTTGGGAGCAGATTTTTTAAAAAATTTTGGATCAATAATAGATGTTAAAAATAGATATCTAGTTGATCCTTTAACAAATATGAAAAGTAAAACAAAGATTTCAAATTCTTCATTAGAATCGTTAGCAATTTATTTTAATAATTCTATAGATTTGAGATTAAAAAATTCATTAAAGAAATTTAATAACATTATCGTTGATGATGGTAAATTCCGACCAATTAAACATTCAGTTTCTCATAGAATTTTAACTAATGGTCAACCAATTATTTCAAAAGTTCGCAGATTAAGTGGTGAACGTCTTATTGAAACAAAAAAAGAATTTAATAAAATGATAGAAGCAGGAATTTGTCGTCCTTCCAAAAGTTCTTGGTCTTCCCCTTTACACTTAGTTAAAAAGAAAAATGGTGAATGGAGACCATGTGGGGATTATAGAACATTAAATAATATAACAATATCAGATAATTATCCGATTCCCCACATACATGATTTTACTCATCACTTATTTCGATGCAAAACTTTTTCCACTATAGATTTAGTGAAGGCATACCATCAAATTCCTGTTGATCCAATTGATATCGAAAAGACAGCAATTTGTACTCCTTTTGGATTATTTGAATTTCCTAGAATGACATTCGGACTTTGTAATGCTGCACAAACATTTCAACGTTTCATACATACTGTTTTAAGAGATTTACCATTCTGTTTCGTTTACCTGGACGATATTTTGGTGGCTTCTAAATCAGATGAAGAACATTCAAAGCATTTAGAATTGTTGTTTAAAAATTTAAGCAATTATGGACTTACAATAAATTTAGAAAAATGTCTATTTCTTAAAAAAGAAGTAAAGTTTCTTGGACATTTAGTTTCCAATAATGGAATTGGACCATGTCCAGATAGAGTAGACGTTATTAAATCATTTCCGAAACCGGAAACCATCAAACAATTAAGAAGATATTTAGGAATGCTAAATTTTTATAGATTTCTTCCTAAAGCTTCACAAATACATATGCATTTAAACAAATTTTTAATAGGTTCTAAAAAAGATGGTAACAAACAAATAATTTGGGATGACATTGCTAAAGATGCATTTATGAAATCAAAACAACAATTAGCTGAATCAACTCAATTATATTTTCCTTCAGCAAATGCTCAACTGTCTTTAGTTGTGGATGCATCAAATTTTGCTGTAGGTGGGATAGTTCATCAGAAAATTAATGATGAATTACAACCATTAGCTCGGCTAAACTAACAGCCTCTCAAATGAGATATAGTGCTTATGATAGAGAACTGTTAGCTATTTATTCTGCAATAAAACATTTTCGTTATCTTCTAGAAGGTCGTCCATTTATAATTTTTACAGATCACAAACCATTGGTTTATGCTTTTAATCAATCTCCTGAAAAAGCCTCTCCAATTCAATCGAGGCAATTAAATTTTATATCGCAATTTTCAACGGATATCCGTCATATTTCAGGAAAAGAAAATTTAGTTGCAGATGCTTTATCACGAGTAGAAGCAATTCAAATTTCATCTAATATCGATTTTAAAAAAATCGCTAAAGCTCAAGATAATGATCCTGAGTTACAGGAATTAATTAAAAGCCCTAAATTTAAAATTATTAAAATTAAATTAGATAACCCCAATATGGAAATTTTTTGCGATACTAATAATAATATTAATAGACCTTACATTCCTAAAGAATTTAGACAACAGATCTTTGAAAGTGTACACAATTTAAGTCATCCTGATATTAAAGCTTCAATTAAATTGTTAACAAATAAATATGTTTGGAACAAAATGAAATCAGACATCAGAAGTAGAGCTAAAGCCTGTTTATCTTGTCAAAGATCTAAAGTTAGCCGTCATGTTTCTGCTCCATTTTCTAACTTCGAAAATAACTCGAACCGTTTTGAAACAATCCATTTAGATATTATAGGACCTTTACCTACTTCAAATAATTTTAAATATTGTCTAACAATTATAGACAGATTTTCCAAATGGCCAGAAGCCATTCCATTCTTGGATACTTCAACAAAGTCGATAGTTCAAGCACTTTGTGGTAACTGGATTTCTAGATTTGGGGTACCTAGATATGTAATTACTGATCGGGGAGCTCAATTCGAATCCAAATTATTCGATGAATTAAGTAAGAATTTAGGTTTCAAACGTAACCGTACAACAGCATATCATCCACAATCTAATGGACTTATAGAAAGATGGCATAGGACCTTAAAAGATGCTATTCGGTGCTATGAGAATCAGTCTTGGTCAGACATTCTCCCATTCATTTTATTAGGGTTACGTTCTTCATTAAGTGAAGATTCTAAGTTTTCACCTGCTATGATGTTATACGGGGAAAATTTAAGATTACCTGGAGATTTTCTAAGTAATAATAATATTAAAATTAGTCAAGAAGAATTCATTATTAATTTACAAAATTTTTAAAAAAATATTAGACCAGCAAAAATATCAGATCATTCTAATCATAAGATTTTTGTATTCAAAGAATTAAGTAATTGTTCTCATGTTTTTCTTAGAAAACCTCCAATTAAAAACAGTCTTTCTCAACCATATTCCGGACCTTTCAAAGTTTTAGAAAGGAATGATAAAATATTTTCTTTAGATATTAAAGGAAAGTCAGTTAATGTTTCCATAGATAGATTAAAACCAGTTTTTCATTTCAATGAAAATTTTATTATGACAGGAGCTCGAATTGAGGAAACTACTAAGAAAAAAATAAGGTTTAACGCAGCCTAAAGGCTCGCTGGTGGGGGAGTGTGTGGTGACATCATCGTCACCTCGTTAACTGCCTGCAAAACGTTTCCTTTTTCGCATTCAGTCAGAATGGAGGGCCGACCACAACGAGGCCTCAACATAATCGAACCAATTTTATTAAACGTTTTCGCCACATAGGAGTGAGTGAGTTCTGCCAACTATTTGACCGATATAGCGGTAATTTTTTCCCTTCACTCTTTAAGTTTCAGCATAATTTTCCTCTCCTCAGCACTGATTTCTCTAATTATGGGCGTCATCATGTATTCTAGTGTACACAAAATTAAAAAAAAATTCCACGTACTTTTAAACAGATCACAACTTAAAGTAGAACTATTATCGGACCTAAAAACATTAAGATGCACTGCATATGTCATCGCGTAACACGGGCAATCCCCCGGTTTGTTCTGTACGGATACTTTTCCTGGTCTATTGTGGTGCCATAAATTGACTAGCCTTTTTAAATAGTAAGTATTATGAAACATACTGGGACTCATGCAAAAGTGTAGATTTTATATTATATATATATACTTTTTCTGGCAAGTGAATGTATATTACATATATATATATATATATATATATATATATATATATATATATATATATATATATATATATATATATATATATATATATATATATATATATATATATATATATATATATATATATATATATATATAAATATATATATATATTATATATATATATATATATATATATATATATATATATATATTGTTACATGTACAAATAATTCTGCGAGCTACAGTCGAAACTGTTTTCACAACAATTAAGAACATCAAAAAAACGAATTTTCGAAACCACGAGAACCTAACAAGCATAAACAACATCTGAAAGTGAGTCACTGCTCCACTCATTCACTGATGGAATGTTCCCGCTAATTTACCAATGTACGAGAACTGAGTTGAATGATTAGAGACCCTATATAAAGGCGAGCTGAATGAATGGGGGAATCATTCATTCGACCGCGATAAGAACTGCGATAGTGTGTGGAAGCGATATTGTACGGTAATAGAAAAGCGATTGTGAAGTGATTTAAAAGACAATTGCGATAGGAATTTTCGGACAAGTGGAATTTTTAATTTTGAAAGTGAAAATTAAAATTGTGAAATAATTAATAAGTGATTGCGCATTTTTTTGTAATTAAATAAACTCTTTTAATTTAAATTAAAAGACATTGTGTTTTCACTTTCCCGGAACATTAAAATTATTGGGCGCGAACCAAAAACACGCGACAATGGCGTCAGAAGTGGGATCGAAAATTTTGGAAGTGAAAACGATTAAACATTTTTGAAGTGCACAATAGTATAAATTAACGTGGAAACTGGTGGAAAAATTGCCGAAACAATAAAAATGCCAGGAAACTTACATCTAAAAACCAATAAATTGAGCATATCGGAGCTCAAAGAGAAGTTGGAACAGCGAAATCTGGCCACGCAAGGTACAACTGATTGCACGCTTGCGTGACGCGATCAAGTCGGAAGGCGTGAATCTGGATTCGGTTGAGCTCTCAGATGCGGAAAAAGGCGCAAAAGGTGGAGAAGTAGAAACACCAAAATTAAAGGAGCCAGAAAATGCGCTAATGCAAATGTTAATGCTGATGTCATCCAGTCTGACTGCGAAGCTAGATGAACACTCATCCAATTTAACTACGAAGTTAAATGCACAATCAGCGAAGTTAAATGAACAATCAGCGAAGTTAAGTGAACAATCAGTGAAGCTGGACCAACAAGCGATCGAAATCAAGGCAGACATCAGACAGAAGCTGGAGAAACAGTCAACCGAAATAAAAGCGGAGGTCGGTCACTTGAACAAACAAATTAAAGGCGTCGAGGAAAAGGTTGACCAGGTCGAGGAAAAGGTTTACCAGGTCGAGGGAAAGGTTTACCAGGTCGATGGAAAGGTCAGCCAGGTCGAAGAGAAAATAAACCATGAGATGGAAGAAGTGAAAAAAGAATTGGAAGCAGCGAAGGCAGTAGTAACCACTTCACCAGCCCCGCTTATAACCGTAGCGCAAAGCACATCCAGAAATGTGAAAGCACCAATATTCGATGGGCAAATGGTCTGGAACATTTACAAGACCCAGTTTGAAGCTGCCGCAAGGGCAAATCACTGGAATGAGCAGGAACGAGCAACTGCACTAATTCTTGCTCTAAGAGGCCCAGCTGCCGAGCTTTTGCAGACTATCCCCGTTGAGTTGCATTCAAACCCGGCTGCTATAATGAATGCGCTGGACATGCGTTATGGAGACGATCATCTGAAGCAGATTTACCGGGCACAGCTACGACATCGGATGTAGAAGTCTAGCGAAACCTTGCAGCAGCTAGCACAAGACATTGAGCGACTGGCACTTTTGGCTTACCCAGCGTACGACCCAGAACATCGAGATGACGTAGCAACAGAAGCACTCATCAGCGCCTTTTTTGTTTTTTTTTTTTTGTGGTAGGGAGGTGAAGGCATTTACGCCCGCCGAGTCTGGCAGTGTGGGACTCCCATGGAAGACCCCTTGGACTACCCACTAAACACCTCCCCTGTCAATCTGAGAACCCAGCCTGGAACCGTTTGACACATTACTTCGGGCCAGGTCTCGTTTTGTTACGCCGTGGGGCGCCTTCAAGCTGGGGAGTCCCTTTCCTAGCGGGAGGGGAGAGGGGAAGAAGAAATGCCAGAAGAGCGATCCCCCAGCCCCAGCACCTCCGGGTGCTGTGAGTCCCTTTTATCTTTTAGGACTGCCCGAGCATAATGTGCCCCCTGGTTCCATTTGTCAACCGATTCGAGCATCACCGCAACTATATTATCCGGGGTGAGCTCTCCCGTCTCCCTGTAGAGTTCCCTTCGCAGCCTGGCCCATTTTGTACACGCAAAAAATGCGTGACAGGCATTGTCCTCCTCTCCTGGGCAAAACCGACAATCGGGAGACCGTGACTTACCGATCTTGTGCAGGTAAGACTGAAAACACCCGTGCCCGCTCAAAAGCTGGGTCAGATAGAAGTCAGTCTCACCATGCCTTCGATTTAGCCACGGTCTCACATCCGGGATGAGGCGCGCAGTCCACCTTCCCTTCGTGCAATTCACCCAAGACTGCTGCGAATCGTTGAGCGAGCGTTGTCTCTCCTCGCGGACAACGATCTCCCTCGCATCCTCGTTTCGGCGCAGGTAAATAGCGCGACGCTCTCTAGCAAGGAGGGCGACAGGTATCACGCCTGCAATCACTCTCACCGCCGAGTCGGAGACTGTTGGATACGAAGATGCAATTCTCAGTGCTCCTCTTCTGTGTACCTGTGCCAATCGTTTTCGGTATACCTCCTTGCTGAGAGCGTCGCCCTATACCTCTGCTCCGTACAGTAGCACTGACCCTACAGCACTCATCAAGAGGCGTCTTCTTGATGGGCTGGGTCCCCCTACGTTGGCCATAAGTCGACTCAGGGCCGATATTCCCGAAGCAGCCTTCTCAGCCGTTGCCCTGATTTGCTCAGAGAAACTCATCTTCGAGTCGATCAGTAGCCCCAGGTACTTCACCGCTGGCTTCGATTCGATCTGTATATCTCCAATACTGATCATCCTTACTCTAGGGATTCTCTTTTTTGTCAAGATGACCACTTCGGTTTTCTCCAGTGCTAAACTAAGCCCGCGAGCAGTCATCCAGTCTCTCACTCGGCGCATTAGCATACCTAGCCTAAGTTGCGCTTGTTCAACGGTGCGTCCGGCGACCAGAGCCGCAACATCATCCGCATAGCCGACCAAGCGCGACTCATCTGGCATCTCAAGTCTCAGTAGCCCGTCGTAAGACACGTTCCACAGGTCCAGACCAAGGATAAATCCCTGGGCAACACCCGATGTAATTTCCATCCTTCGTTGGCCCTGTGTCGTGTCGTAGAGCAGGCTTCGGTCCTTTAGGTAGTTCCTCAAAAGCCACATTAGATATTCTGGAACTTGAAAAGAGTTTTCCAGCGTGTCCAGAATATCCACCCATCTAGCGGAGTTGAAGGCATTCCTGACGTCGAGTGTCACGAACAGGACGATCCGTCGCTTGGTGCGACTATATGCCTCTGCCTTTTGGACCGCGTTCACCACCTCTGCAATCGCATCAATGGTAGAACGTCCTGCTCTAAAGCCGTACTGCCGAGGAGATAGGTCCCCAGCAGCACGAATCGCGTCAGTGAGTCTTCCCTTGATGAGTTTCTCTAGCACTTTTCCAGCCGTGTCTAGCATGCATAACGGGCGGTATGCAGACGGCGATTCAGGATTTCCCTTCCCCTTGCTGACCAGCACGAGCCTCGCCACCTTCCATCGTACCGGGAAAACCCCGTCCCGTAGGCAAGCGTTGAATGTGCTGAGCAGCAAGTCAGGACAATGGTGATAGACGAGCCGCAACACCTCAGCTGGAACACCATCTGGACCTGGAGCCTTCCTCGCTTTCAGGGAGAGGACTGCCTCCTCCAGTTCTGGCTGTGTGAAGAGTGGGCACTCGACTGCTGTTTCACCATGGACAGCATCAACACGGACGGGATGGGCGGGGAAGAGTCCCCGCACTATCGCGTCCATCTTTTCCGCGTCATGTATACAAGGCTTCCGTAGGGCACCAAGTTTTCTTATGACCAGCTTGTAGCCAAGGCCCCACGGATCCCTATTTACATCGTCCACGAGGTCTTGCCAGCATCGGGCCTTGCTCTTGTTAATAAGCCTGCGAAGATATTTCCTGCCGGACCTGCATGCTGCTAGCCTAGTGTCTGCCTCCTCCCGTGTTCGCGCCCGCTGGGCTTCTCGCCGAAGTTTGTGACACTCGCTTCTTTATTCGGCGATCTCGTTTGACCACCAGTATACTGCAGGCTTACCGTGTCGAGGTCTCCGACGGGGCATGGAAGACTCGCAAGCAGTTATGATGGCACTCATAGTTGAGTTCACCAAGTCCTTGGCTGTAGGCCCTCCACTCCCTGGCGGAGCTCCCAGCAACGATGCGCCTGCCGTAAGTGCGTCAGCGAACCTCTCAACGTCCATCCTCCCAGTCCTCTATCCGAGGATTGAAGTTTGGGCATATGCACGCAGAGTGGCACTGTCGTGAATCTCAACCGCTATATACTGGTGATCACTAGCCGAGTAGTCCTCTAGTACTCGCCAGTTGTGTACTCTAGGTACCAGGGACTCCGAAGCGAGTGTCACATCGGGTATGGTTCCTACGCAACCCCAGCGGCGGAAAGTAGGGGTGTTACCAGTATTTAGGACAAAAAGCGCTGTTCTGGCCGCCATGTCCAAGATTTGCTTTCCCCTTGCGTCGGATTGTGGCATACCCCATTCAATGGCTCTAGCGTTGAAGTCTCCCCCGACCAGCATGTGGCCCTCTGTGTTCGAGACAGCGTCCTCCAGGGCATCGACTTTGGTTCGAAAAGATCGCATTGCCTCGTTAGGCGTCAGATAAACACTGAAATATGTTATCCTTGAACACCGCACCCACACAAAACCATCCCCGCGTCCATGGCCCTGCACCTGAAGGTGGGCGCTGTCTCGAACCCAGATGGCCGAGGTACTAGATTTGTCAGGGTACCACGCTTGCGAGTACTTGTTATGATGTTGCTCGCTCAGCAACAGGAGGTCAGCTTTCTTATCCCTCGCAAACTGCTCAAGTAGGTCCTGGGCGTTTGTGCTTCGGTGCAAATTGACCTGCAGGATACGGATCATTTGAGTATCGATTTGGCTTTAGTTAGGGCCTCCTTGAAAACCCAGCATCTCCCTGTCCCCGGCTCATGTTTGAGGTCGCCGGGTGCTAGCTTAGCATCCTTGCAAAGAATGCATTTTGCCTCGTTCGTGCTCTCCTTCCTTTTGTGCCCCGTTTCACCACATTTGTAGCACAGAGATCTCCTGTCGGGTCCCCTACAGCCATACGCGGTGTGTCCGTATTCGAAGCATCTGAAGCAGCGGATACGGATCGCTCTTCTCCGTATCCTGCAGATCACCCAACCTATCTTAATTTTGCCCTTCGCCAGGATTTGCTGGGCGTCTTTATCAGCTAGTTCGACAATAGCCATGCGTTGCCCCCTTGTGTTTTCACGTGTCAATCTTGCCTTGACTTCACTTAAGCTGGGGAACTCCCTCCTAATGGCATCCTCTACTTCAGCTTTGTCCGTGACGCAGTCGAGGTAGCTGATTTCCAGGGTGGCCATTGGTTCGAGCGAGGCAACGGTTGCCGCATCTCCAAGAACCTTTTGAACCGCGTCACGGAATGCATCTTTGTTTGTGGCCTCTGGCCCGAATTCCACCAGCAGGCCACCGGTCCGGTTTGGTCGAACTGCTTTGATGGCAGTTTCAGCGCCTTAAAGGACAAGGAATTGCAACAAGCCGTGCGGTTAGCTCAAAAACAAACGGTTAAGGACGCATTAGTTTAAAGTCTGAACTTTGAAACAGCGAAAAATGCGACTCGTACCACTGCCCGGGTCCGTGAAGTAGTGGCAGACGAGTGCAGGTGTAAGCGCGTGGAAAATGAGCGAGAGCCGCAGGTGAATGGTGCGCCTAGATGCTGGGATTGTGGAGAGAAGGGGCACCTGGAAAGAGACTGCAAGCAGCGAAGAAAACGGAGCTATTGTCCAGAATGGTGGAGAACCAGACCGTGTCAGGAGCCTAGAATAGAACCCCATCAAACTCAAAGGGGCAACTTCATGCGACGGACGTCGGCTAGGAGGATCGACATCCCCAGCACACCCATCACCGGGCCAAGGCAACATCGTGGAGAAGCAGACTTATGCCTTCCTGGTCAAGTTGATGAAGAACATTGCACCACAACAAACGACACTAGCGCAACCCGATCGACGATCCGACCAGACCTAGTGAGGCCCCAACTACTTCACAAGGGCAGAGTTCATGGAAATGCTGACGCCGTATTTCGTCATCCATGTCCAGCTAACTGCAAGCATTGCCAGCGGATTGTGGAAAAGGAGCCGCCCGTTGATCTGCGAGTGATAACGGCCGAATTAGATGAAGGTTGGTCAGCGGAGGAGATTCGAAAAGCCCAGTTAGCCGATGAAGATATCGGACCATTGCTCGTATGGAAGGAGACAACTAGGCGACCTGAGTGGAAAGACGTTTCAATGCATGGCGCAACCCTGAAAAGCTATTGGGCACAATGGAACTCCCTTCAGGTGGAGGGTGGCGTACTCAAGCGGAAATGGGAAACGGCGGATGGCAGCTCCTATAGGATGCAAACTATACTACCCAAAAGCCGAATCCACGATGTGATTAAGGAAGTACATGAAGGATCCTCGGGGGGCCACCTTGGTGTTAACAAGACCTTAGCGAAATTGCGGGAGGGATTCTACTGGCTCCACGCTCGAGAAGACGTAGAGGAATGGTGTCGCAGATGCACAATTTGCGCTTCCGTCAAAGGTCCAAAGCGACGACTGAGAGGACAAATGCAACCCTATAACGTGGGGGTACTATTTGAAAGGATTGCTGTTGACATCGCAGGACCCTTTCCTGAATCTGAATGGGGAAATCGATACACGCTGGTTGTAGCCGATTATTTCAGCAAGTGGCCCGAGGTCTACCCCATCCCCAACCAGGAAGCAACTACTGTAGCCAAACAGTTAGTGTTAAATTGGGTCAGTAGGTACGGCGTACCTTGTGAACTACATTCAGATCAAGGTCGAAACTTCGAATCACTAGTTTTTAGCGAAATGTGCGAGCTGCTGGGAATACGGAAAACGAGGACAACACCACTGCATCCCCAATCCGATGGAATGGTCGAACGTTTCAACGGCACTCTCAATAAACACCTGGTCAAGATGGTTGACGAGAACCAAAGGGACTGGGACTGACACATTCCACTATTTTTGATGGCGTACAAAGCTGCCGAACATGCATCGACGGACCAAGCCCCAGCCAAAGTCATTTTTGGAAAGACTATTCGTCTGCCAGCTGATATAAAGTTCGGAACACCCCCCGAACTAAGACAACAGTTGAACCAGATACGTTGGACAGTGCGAAAACACCTCGAATCGGCTACTGACCGCATGAAGACCAGGTATGATCTAAAGGCAAATTCTACTGGCTTCCAGCAAGATGATTTGGTGTGGCTATATAACCCGCAACGGCGAAAGGGTAGGTCTCCAAAGTTGCAACATAATTGGGAGGGACCATACCGAGTTACAAAGCGAATCAACGACGTCGTATACCGAATACCGGAACATCGTAAGCCGAGAGCCAAAATGAAAATCGTGCATCTGGACCGTCTTGCCCCATATTACACCCAGGGAGAATTGACTACAAATAGCGACACATCTTTTCGGGGCGAAAAGAACTGAGGTGGGGGCAGTGTGACATGTACAAATAATTCTGCGAGCTACAGTCGAAACTGTTTTCACAACAATTAAGAACATCAAAAAAACGAATTTTCGAAACCAAGAGAACCTAACAAGCATAAACAACATCTGAAAGTGAGTCACTGCTCCACTCATTCACTGATGGAATGTTCCCGCTAATTCACCAATGTACGAGAACTGAGTTGAATGATTAGAGACCCTATATAAAGGCGAGGTGAATGAATGGGGGAATCATTCATTCGACCGCGATAAGAACTGCGATAGTGTGTGGAAACGATATTGTTCGGTAATAGAAAAGTGATTGTGAAGTGATTTAAAAGACAATTGCGATAGGAATTTTCGGACAAGTGGAATTTTTAATTTTGAAAGTGAAAATCAAAATTGTGAAATAATTAATAAGGGATTTCGCTTTTTTTTTGTAATTAAATAAACTCTTTTAACTTAAATTAAAAGACATTGTGTTTTCACTTTCCCGGAACATTAAAATTATTGGCCGCGAACAAAAAACACGCGACAATATATATACATAAATAAAAATTTTTATCTTAATATATATACATTTTATTATATATATATATATATATTATATATATATATACATATATATATATATATATATATATATATATATATATATAAATATATATATATATATAGATATATATATATATATATATATATATATATATATATATATATATATATATATATAAATATATATATATATATAGATATATATATATATATATATATATATATATATATATATATATATATATATATATATATGTATATATATATATATA
>OZ017741.1:118470652-118485652 GCA_963969285.1 Odontomyia ornata
GCTGTTGCAACACGGCGATCTCTTTAGATGCCAAATACTGGGACACGCTGAGGGCGGTGTGGTACGGCGCGTTATCGTGAAGGTTCCAGTTACGAGGGACTCGTTTTCGCCATCTTTCGAGTACTTGGCGATAGTAGACTTGATTTACGGTTTGCCCCGATGGAACAAATTCTTTGTGAACGCACACGCTGCGCATTCGCGGCAGTCCGCACCTCGACTGGTCTCCCGCTCCGCGCCTCGTCTTCCACGTTTTCACGCCCCTCCTTAAATTCTTTACGCCATCGAAACACCTGGGCATGGCTATGAGCAATGTCACCATGCACTTTAACAATTTTAGCGTACGTTTCCGAAGGTGTTTCGCCCAATCTGGAGCAAAATTTTATCGCGACGCGTTGCTCTTGATTTCGTTTCTTTATTTTCGTGACGAGCACCACCAACACACGTCTACTCAACTCGACACAGCAGGCGAACTAAACAATTTAGAGCGATGGTAAAAATAACAATGGAGAGGGGGATACCGGGGAAGAAGGGAATTTCAAGGTCGCAGGTTTACCTTTTTTAATTTTTCAGGTAGAGTCATTATTCCATCTGTGTAGAACTTCTGTGGTTTATCGGCGAAAACTTTGCCAAATGATTTTCACAATCCCTTTTTGAAGTGAATTTCTTTTCACTATGGAAGTTTTGCAGAGACCGAAACAAATGGCAGTCTGATGGTGCAAGGTCTGGACTATACGGTGGATGCATCAATACTTCCCAGCCAAGCTCTGTCAATTTTTGCCGGGTCATCAAAGATGTGTGTGGTCTGGCATTGTCATGATGGAAGACAAAGCCCTTTCTTTTGATCAATTCTGGTTAATTGCTGACAGTACAGAGCGTTTGGTCAGGTTCTTGCACCCCATGATAAACACTTCCCTTCCAATCCTCCCATACACACAGGATAACCTTATTTTATTTTTTTGACCATGATCTTTATTAAACGACATTCTCGTATCTTACCCATTTTTCATCGCACGTAAAGATTTGCTTCAAAAAAGGCTCGATTTCGTTGCGTTTCATTAGCATTTTGCAAATGGAAATTTGGTCGATCAAATTTTTTGTGTTAATTCATGCGGCACCCAAACGTCGAGCTTCTTTGTGTATCCAGCCTTACGCAAATGGTTCAAAACAGTTTGGTGATGAATATTCAATTTCTTAGCAATGTCATGGCTGCTTGTGTGTCTTCTTCAATTTTTTTTGTGAGATTTCATCGATTTTTTTAGGGTTTTGTACTAAAATACAAAACCCTATTGTAATCACGACCTGTGTCCGTCTGTCCGTCCGTCCGTCCGTCCGTCTGTATGTCACAGTACTTTTTCTCCGAAACTATAGAAGCTACAGCCATGAAACTTTGTGGAAAGGTCAGAAGTGGTGACTTCTTGAAAGTTCAATGGTGGAAAAATTTTTCAAAGGGGTTTAAGGGGGACTCCCCATATAGGGAGGTGACCCCTAAAAAAATTTTTCACCATTGGTAGTCGAATAGGGTGTCATTGGAAAGGTCTCAACAAGATCTTTTCAAAACAAGTCTTAAAATTGCCTTATGAGTACCGAGGGGGGCAGGGGAAGGGGAAATGTACGAACTTTTCGCGTACCCCCCCCCTCGCGATTGGACACCTTCCATCCGAAAAATCTGAAAAAAATCATGGATGTAGGCCTTTGTGAGTACAACAACAACAAATACATAAGAAGTCGAAATTCACTCAACTTTGTTAGTAATAGTATGATTTATTGATTTTATGTTTTCTTGAATAAAATCTAGACGGTACCCTCAAATTCTGAAAGTTTCATAAAGATCGAATGGTATTTAACGAAATTATAGCGATTTGAATTTTCTTGTATTACTATGGAACAATATGCCCTGTATTACTATGGAAACATATGGCTATGGAGCCATATGCGCTTTTTACCGACTTAGACACTACAGCTTTGCTAGGATTTGCATGAAAATTTCAGGAATGATAGGTATCAGGAAGATGAGTACATACAATTAAAACAAGTCGAAAAGGCAGGAGAGAGCTCCTAGCAAAAGGGCTTTGCAACCATTCTAAGATTCGAAAAAACAGGCCATGAATCGATGATTACAGTACAGAGGAGTTTCCCCTGAAAAAAAATTTCATGAAATGTAGCCGATATGAGTATCAACTGAAAGTTCTCTTTGAGAGCTTTTCAAAACAGTTCTTTTACTGACAGTTTTTGCTTCAGTGAGGGCACAGGGGGGGGGGGGGGGAATGTGTTTCTCCCTCGCGAATGGACACCCGTGATCTAAAAAAATCTGAAAAAATTATCAAGGGAGATATTTATGGGTATAACTTTAACAAATACCTCAGAAGTCAAAATTCTTTCAACTTTGCTAATAATAGTATGATCCTCGAACATGACATGTTTCTTGATTTGATTCGTTACTGGTTACTGCATTCTGTAAGTTGAGTACAAAACCCTTCTGACATGAGCATAGGTCTGTCTACCCAACTTGTTAATGACTGGTCGACCTGAGCGAGGTGCATCTTGGACATCAAAGTTTCCAGAACAAAAGCGAGCGAACCATCTCTTGACTGTGGCTTTTGATAAAATATCTTGACCGTCGACACCACAAATTTTTTCACGAGCCTGCAATGCATTCTCACCTTGATCGTAGTGATATTGTAAAATATAACGATTTTTTTTTAGAAATTTCATTCATTTTTAAATGAATACAACTTTTGACATGAATGAAAAAATACAAAACTTGCCATATGAAAATTGTAGACTGGAATGTCACCTTTCAAACGCATGTCAGCTTGACTCAATCTGATTCGTATTGCCCGATATATGACAACGACCACCACCTAGCGACAAAAAAGGCTCAATACATTTTATAATATCCAATATACATATATATATATATATATATATATATATATATATATATATATATATATATATATATATATAGGTATAAACATATATGCATATATATTTATAAATATATATATATATATATATATATATATATATATATATATATATATATATATATATATATCTATATATATATATATCTATATATATATATATATATATATATATATATATATATGCATATATATTTATAAATATATATATGCATATATATTTATAAATATATATATATATATATATATATATATATATATATACATATATATATATATATATATATATATATATATATATATATATATATAAAGGGTGATTCATAACAAGTGTACACATGTGAATGGGCCTTAACTCTTATTTATCACCAACTTCAGGTCCATATATTGACAGATTATCACAGTTTAGTCTTTTACAATTCTAACCATGGCGTCAGACACATCAGCCGAGCATTTTATTATTGTTAAAACTTTTTACAAAAATAATGAATCGCCAGTGCAAACATTTCGCGCTCTACGTGACTTTTTTGGTCCACCCGTAAATTGGCCGGCGAGATCGTGTGATTTGACTCCTTGTGACTTCTTCCTTCGGGGATTTCTGAAGGATCGTGTTTACACTGATGCTCCCCAGACTACTGAAGCATTAAAAAACAATATTCGAGCCAACATACGCCTAATAACGCCGGAAATGTGCGAAAATGTCATCGAAAATTACATCTAGCGCAGTGCATTTCCTCCGCCAAACTTTTGCTGGACCATCGTGACCAAATATATTAAACTTGCTTTCATCTGAAAAAATAACTCGTTTCCAGAATTAAAGGTCGTCATTTTTGTGAAGGAGAGCAAATTCTTTTCTTTTAAATTTATTAACTTCACTAATAAATGGTTTCTCCCTTGCTATTCTCGAAGAATACCCGTGTCTTCTCAAAGTTGTTTGTACTGTTCTAGCACTTATCTGTACGCTGAACTTTTCTGAAAACTCTTGTTTTATTTTGACACCACTAGCTCTCGGATTTTTGCGCACTGCACTCACTATTACCCTTTCGCTTCTTTCAGATAACTTACGCGGACGACCTTGCCTTTTCTTATATTCCACTGTCTCGGTTTTTTTGTAATTGTCAATGATTTCGATTTCTTGGTGATTTTTCCTATTTCACTTAAAGATTTCTTTTCACAAGTCCACAAATTAACAACAACTTCTCTAAAATCACTTGAAGTCTATTTTCGTTTATTTTTTATTGGTGACATATTGCAACTCAACTTGAAACTACTTGTCTGTATTTTTTCACGATTACTGTGTTGAGACTGAAACAATTTCCATGCAGTACAGCCCTAATGTTGGGTACGGAAAACGGTTGAAATAGCAGTACCATGATTTTTGTCGCTGGTAATAAACAGTGTTCTAGTCTTTTTTTGCTATTATGAGAAAAGAATGTCAGGTAGAAATTGCAATCAAGCGTGGGAGTAACACTTGTGATAAAGTAAATAGCTTATGTTTAAAACGAGAATGATCTGAAAGCTCATTACTTGTTTATGCTTGAAAATGTCATCGTACGATGAATTATGTCGCCTAATGTATACATATATATATATATATATATATATATATATATATGTATATATATATATATATATATATATGTATATATATATATATATATATATATATATATTTATATATATATGTATATATATATCTATATATATATCTATATATATATATATATATATATATATATATATATATATATATATGTATATATATGTATATATATATATATATATATATATATATATATATATATATAGATATATATATATCTATATATATATATATATATATATATATATATATATATAGATATATATATATCTATATATATATATATATATATATATATATATATATATATATATATATATATATATATATATATACAGTCTTCCACAAAAGTCAAGGTACAGAGAATCGGTAACTGAAAATTGTATTACTGAATCAATATTTTTATTTGAAAACCAAAAGTTATGAAATGGTAATAATACGAGTTCTGTTTAATTTAAGTTTTCATAAATTTAAAGGGATTCGGCAATAATGATCATTGAAGACAATAATTTTTTGTTGGCAATGTCTCTTTTCTACTCCACAAAAGTCTTGGTACAGTTGCAGAAAATGCCCTGTTATTTGTAAAAAGGGGAATCCCCCAAGTTCATATTATCAGAGTGAGTTAACAACCGTAGGCCGCTGTCTTTAATATCGCGTCCGTATTCGTGGTGTATCTTTTATTTAATAAAATTTTTAAAAAATGAGTCGAAAGGAGTTGAGTATTAAGGAGCGTGAAATGATTATTAATCTGCATTCAAATCAGAGCAAATCATATTCTGAAATAGCTGAACTAGTGTTGCGAAGTCGGTCAACCATTCAAAAAGTCATAAATCGATTTAAGAAGGAAAATAGAGTGGAAAATGTGCCCCGAACAGGTCGTCCATCTAAACTAAGTGCAAAGGACAAGAGAAAAATTTCGCGAATGATAAAACAAGATCCATTTCTAAGCTGTAGAAAAATCTGCGATGTCCTTGGAATTAATGATAAGAAGGAGGTTAGCGCAGAAACTGTGCGTAGAGCTGTCGTAGAAGCTGGATTTTCATCTCGTGCGCCTAGAAGAAAACCTCTTGTAAGTTCCATAAACAAACAAAAAAGAATAACATTTGCAAAAGCATAACCAATAACACTTTGGGATAATGTTTTATTTTCGGATGAGTCTAAATTTTGTATATTTGGTGTAAATGGGCATAAGAGGGTCTGGCGAAAAGTAGGAGAAGCATTTAATCCCAAGAACACTATTAAAACAGTAAAACATCGAGGCGGTGGTGTTATGGTTTGGGGTTGCATGGCTGCTGCTGGAGTTAGAAATCTGACATTCATCGAAAATACTATGGATCAGAACTCTTATTTAGAGATTCTACGAAACAACATGAAACAAAGTGCAGCCAAATTAGGTATGCGAGAAGATTTCTTGTTTCAACAGGACAATGACCCTAAGCACACTGCGCATAAAGTTCGAATGTGGCTATTTTACAATACTCGCATGCTTGCTACACCGCCTCAAAGCCCTGATTTGAACCCTATAGAGCATCTTTGGAATGAGCTTGAGACAAAAATCCGAAAAAGAGTGATATCAAGCAAGGCGCAGCTTAAGGATGCTATATTGGAGGAGTGGGCCAGAATCAGCAGCGAATTTACTAAAAATTGGTATATTCTATGCCTAAAAGACTGAAGTCAGTAATTCAGATGAAAGGATATCCGACAAAATATTAAGAAAAGTATAATTCAAATAACTATGCAAGACTATAATTACAATTTGTATTATTTTTCTTTAGGTGTACCATGACTTTTGTGGACTTCATTCATTGACTTTCCAACACATCATATGTAATAATATATTAATACGACAGAATTTTCGTTTTGTTTTACATGAATTTAAAGTGTAATGATTATAGTTGAAGTAATACCAAAAAAAGTTTATCACTATAGGTTTTTTAAATAAAAATATCAAACAATTTTCATGATATTTATCACTGTACCTTGACTTTTGTGGAAGACTGTATGTATATATATATATATATGTATATATATATATATATAGATATATATATATGTATATGTATATATATATTTATATATATATATATATATATATATATATATATATATATATATGTATATATATATATATATATATGTATATATATATATATATATATATATATATATATAGATATATATATATATATATATATATATATATATATATATATATATATATATATATATATATATATTTTATATATATATATATATATCGATATATATATATATATATATATATATATATATATGTATATATATATATGTATATATATATATATATATATATATATCCATATATATATATATATATATATATATATATATATATATATATATATATATATATCGTCGCGTGTTATGGTTCCCGGCCAATAATTTTAATGTTCAAGGAAAGTGAAAACGCAATGTTTTTTAAATTAAATTAAAAGAGTTGATTAAATTACTTAAGAATGCACAATCACTTATTTAACTATTTCACAATTTTAATTTTCACTATTAAAAGTCTAACTTCCACTTGTCCATAAATTTCTATCGCAATTGTCTTCTAAAATCACATCACAATCAACGAAAATCACTTTTCTATTACTCGAACAATATTCGCTTCACACTTTCGCAGGTTTTTTACTATCGCGGTTCTAATGAATCCTCCCATTCATTCAGCTCGCTCAACCCAGTTCTCGTACATTGGCGAATTAGCGGGAACATTCGAGCAGCGTAATGAATGGAGCAGTGTCTCACCTTCAGATGTTGTTGCTTGGTGGGTTTTCGAGTACGTTCGTTTTGTTGATCATGATTAATGGGTTTTCGAGTACGTTCGTTTTGTTGATCATGATCTTCTTAACGATTGTGAAAATAATTGCGACAGCAACTAGCAAAATTATTCGTGCATGTAACACTGCCCCCACCTCAGTTCTTTTCACCCCAAAAAGATGTGTCGCCAGTTGTAGTCAATTCTCCCTGGAAGTAATATGGGGCAAGACGGTCCAGGTGCACGGTTTCCATTTTAGCTCTTGTGTTACGGTGTTCCTGTATGCGATATACGACGTCGTTGATTCGCTTTGTAACTCAGTATGGTCCCTCCCAATTATGTTGCAACTTTGGAGACCTACCCTTTCGCCGTTGCGGGTTATATAGCCATACCAAGTCATCTTGCTGGAAGCCAGTAGAATTTGCCTTTAGATCATACCTGGTCTTCATGCGGTCAGTAGCCGATTCGAGGTGTTTTCGCACTGTCCAATGCATCTGGTTCAACCGTTGCCTTAGCTCACTTGCGTACTCCGCGATCGTTTGGGGTTTCTCAAGGGGTGTTCCGAACTTTATATCAGCCGGCAGACGAATAGTCTTTCCAAAAATGACTTTGGCTGGGGCTTGAAGCGTCGGTGCATGTTCGGCAGCTTTGTACGCCATCAAAAATAGTGGGATATGTCGGTCCCAGTCCCTTTGGTTCTCGTCAACCATTTTGGCCAGATGTTTATTGAGCGTGCCGTTGAAACGTTCGACCATTCCATCGGATTGGGGATGCAGTGGTGTTGTCCTCGTTTTCCGTATTCCCAGCGGCTCGCACATTTCGCCAAAAACTAGTGACTCAAAGTTTCGGCCTTAATCTGAATGTAGTTCGCAAGGTACGCCGTACCTACTGACCCAATTTAACACTAGCTGTTCGGCTACAGTAGTTGCTTCCTGGTTGGGAATGGGGTAGATCTCGGGCCACTTGCTGAAATAATCGGCTACAACCAGCGTGTATCGATTTCCCCATTCAGATTCAGGAAAGGGTCCTGCGATGTCAACAGCAATCCTTTCAAACGGTACACCCACGTTGTAGGTTTGCATTTGTACTCAGTCGTCGCTTTGGACCTTTGACGGAAGCGCAAATTGTGCATCTGCGGCACCAGTCCTTTGCGTCCCCTCGAGCATGGAGCCATTAAAACCTTTCCCGCAATTTCGGTAAGGTCTTGTTAACACCTTCGTGCATCTCCTTAACCACATCGTGGATTTGGCTTTTGGGAAGTACAATTTGCATCCTATAGGAGCTGCCATCCGCCGTTTCCCAGTTCCGCTTGAGTATGCCACCCTCTACTTGAAGGGAGTTCTATTGTGCCCAATAGCTTTTCAGGGTTGCGCCATGCATTGAAACATCTTTCCACTCAGGTCGCCCAGTCGTCTCCTTCCATACGAGCAATGGTCCGATGTCTTCATCGGCTAACTGGGCATTTCGAATCTCCTCCGATGACCAACCTTCATCGAATTCGGCCGTTATCAATCGCAGATCAACGGGCGGTTCCTTTTCCTCAATCCGCCGGCAATGCTTACAATTAGCTGGACGTGGACGACGAGATAGGGCGTCAGCATTTCCATGAACTCCGCCCTTCCGATGAACGATTTCGTAGTCGTATGACTGCAATCTTTCGATCCATCTCGCAACTTGTCCCTCGGGGTTTTTGAAGTTGAGCAGCCATCTCAATGATGCATGGTCCGTTCGAAGAACAAATCCCTGGCCATATAGGTACTTGTGGGACTGTTTGGTAACTGCTTCGATAGTACGTTCCCAGACCCAGAAAACTTCGTAGTGGGCGATTGTTGTTTGGTATTGGCCAGCATTTGACGGCTTCAATTTTCTCAAGGTCTGTTTTGACCCCTTCTGCTGATACGACGTGTCCCAGGTATTTTACTTCAGCTGCGAAAAGGGTACACTTGTCGGGACTAAGTTTCAAATTCGCCAGTCGCAATCGGGAGAAAACTTCTTCTAAGTTCCGCACATGCTCTTCGAACGTTCTCCCGATGACGATGATGTCGTCTAGGTACACCAAGCAGGTTTTCCAGGTTAGGCCACGTAGCACGTATTCCATCAGGCGTTCGAAAGTGGCTGGAGCATTGCAAAGCCCAAATGGCATCACCACAAATTGCCACTATCCGGTCCCAACTGAAAATGCGGTTTTATCTCGGTCCTTCTTGTCGATTTCTACCTGGCAGTAGCCACTCTTGAGATCGAGTGTAGAAAACCATTTTGCGTCGGCTAAAGTGTCCATGATGTCATCGATGCGTGGGAGCGGGTAACTATCTTTCTTAGTGGCGTCGTTAAGCTGCCTATAGTCGACACAAAAACGAGTGCTACCATCCTTTTTCTTTACTAGAACTACAGGCGCGGCCCATGGACTGACAGAAGGTTCAATAACGCCTTGTTTTTCCATGTCCGAGATCAGTGCGCTCACTTTTCCTTGTTTGGCTATAGGGAGACGTCTTGGCGCTTGTCGAATTGGCTTGGCTCCCTGTGTATCTATGACGTGAGTTACCAGACTCGTTCGGCCTTGGTAATCCGGGCTTGTTGAGAAGATGTCACTGTACTTGGTGACCAGATCAGAGGCTCGCTTGAATAGCTGCACTGGCAATTTCACCTGCTTCAATACTGCAGAGGTGGATTCCCGAGCATTGTCTGTGTCTTGCCTCCTTTTCCAATGATGGTCGTGAGTAACTTCCAAAGAGGTGATGGTGGAAACAGGCTGGCAGCTGCCGATGACTTCTCCCGCTTTGATGCTCTTGATTGAGTCTGCGGTGTTAAGGACTCTAACCGGCACGTATCCGTTCCTTAAAGATCTTACAAGGCTTCGTCCTACAATCAAACCGGACAATAGCTCAGTTTTCTTCGCTTCTTGCAGTCTCTTTGCAGGTGCCCCTTCTCTCCGCAATTCCAGCATCTAGGCGCACCATTTACCTCCGGCTCTCACTCAATTTCGACGCCCTCACACCTGCACTCGTCTGCCACTATCTCGCGAACCCGGACAGCGGTACGAGTCACATTTTTCGCTGTCCAAAGTTCAGACTGTAAGCCAATGCGTCCTTAACCGTTTGACACATTACTTCGGGCCAGGTCTCGTTTTGTAACGCCGTGGGGCGCCTTCAAGCTGGGGAGTCCCTTTCCTAGTGGGAGGGCAGAGGGAAGAGGAAATGCCAGAAGAGCGATCCCCCAGCCCCAGCGCCCCCGGCTGCTGTGAGTTCCTTTTATATTTTAGGACTGCCCGAGCATAATGTGCTACTTGATTCCATTTGTCAACCGATTCGAGCATCACCGCAACTATATTATCCGGGGTGAGCTCTCCCGTCTCCCTGTAGAGTTCCCTTCGCAGCCTGACCCATTTGGTACACGCAAAAAATGTGTGACGGGCATTGTCCTCCTCTCCTGGCCAAGACCGACAATCGTACAGTACAGTACAGTAGCACTGACCCTACAGCACTCATCAAGAGGCGTCTTCTTGATGGGCTGGGTCCCCCTACGTTGGCCATAAGTCGACTCATGGCCAATATTCCCGAAGCAGCCTTCTCAGCCGTTGCCCTGATTTGCTCAGAGAAACTCATCTTCGAGTCGATCAGTAGCCCCAGGTACTTCACCGCTGGCTTCGATTCGATTTGTATATCTCCAATACTGATCATCCTTACTCTAGGGATTCTCTTTTTTGTCAAGATGACCACTTCGGTTTTCTCCAGTGCTAAACTGAGCCCGCGAGTAGTCATCCAGTCCCTCACTCGGCGCATTAGCATACCTAGCCTAAGTTGCGCTTGTTCAACGGTGCGTCCGGCGACCAGAGCCGCAACATCATCCGCATAGCCGACCAAGCGCGACTCATCTGGCATCTCAAGTCTCAGTAGCCCGTCGTAAGACACGTTCCACAGGTCCGGACCAAGGATAGATCCCTGGGCAACACCCGATGTAATTTCCATCCTTCGTTGGCCCTGTGTCGTGTCGTAGAGCAGGCTTCGGTCCTTTAGGTAGTTCCTCAAAAGCCGCATTCGATATTCTGGAACTTGAAAAGAGTTTTCCAGCGTGTCCAGAATATCCACCCATCTAGCGGAGTTGAAGGCATTCCTGACGTCGAGTGTCACCAACAGGACGATCCGTCGCTTGGTGCGACTATATGCCTATGCCTTTTGGACCGCGTTCACCACCTCTGCAATCGCATCAATGGTAGAACGTCCTGCTCTAAAGCCGTACTGCCGAGGAGATAGGTCCCCAGCAGCAGTGAGTCTTCCCTTGATGAGTTTCTCTAGCACTTTCCCAGCCGTGTCTAGCATGCATAACGGGCGGTATGCAGACGCCGATCCGGGATTTCCCTTCCCCTTGCTGATCAGCACGAGCCTCGCCACCTTCCATCGTACCGGGAAAACCCCGGCCCGAAGGCAAGCGTTGAATGTGCTGAGCAGCAAGTCAGGACAATGGTGATAGACGAGCCGCAACACCTCAGCTGGAACACCATCTGGACCTGGAGCCTTCCTCGCTTTCAATGAGAGGACTGCCTCCTCCACTTCCAGCTGTGTGAAGAGTGGGGAAGAGTCCCCGCACTATCGCGTCCATCTTTTCCGCGTCATGTATACAAGGCTTCCGTAGGGCACCAAGTTTCCCCATGACCAGCCTGTAGCCAAGGCCCCACGGATCCTTGTTCACATTGTCCACTAGGTCTTGCCAGCAGCGAGCCTTGCTACTGTTGATCAGTTTGCGAAGGCGTTTCCTGGCCGACTTATATGCTGCCACCTGGTTGCATGCCTCGTCACGGTTCCGCGCCCGTTGAGCCTCACGTCGAAGCTTGTGACACTCCCTTCGCTTTTCAGCGATTTCAGTTGACCACAAGTACACTGGGGGCTTGCCGTGCCGGGGTCTACGACGGGGCATAGAAGCGCAGCAAGCAGTCGTAATGATGCTCATAGAAGAGTTCACCACGCCTTGAGCTGCCCGTTCTTCCATCCCCTCCGAAGCTCGCTGCAGCGGCTCACCTGCTGTGAGAACCTTGACGAACCTCTCAACGTCCATCCCTCTGATGTTCCATCCAGTTGTAGATGGCCGAGAGAACGGACGTCGAGAGACAGCATCACTTATCTCAAGCAGAATGCACTGATGATCACTGTCTGAGTAGTCCTCGAATACTTTCCAGTTGTGTATCCTCCGTACTAAGGACTCCGAGGCGGATGTCACGTCCGGTATGGTTCCCTCTGGTCAATACGGCGGAAAGTCGGCGTGTTTCCGGAGTTTAGTACGACGATGGCCGTCCTGGCCGCCATTTCCAGGATTCGTTTTCCCCGCGGATCCGTCTGAGGCATGCCCCATTCGATTGCTTTAGCACTGAAGTCGCCCCAAACGAGCACTTTGCCCTCTGCGTTCGAGACAGCGCCCTCCAAAGTATTAAGCTTGGCTTGGAAAGATGATATCGACTCGTTAGGCGTTAGGTACACACTAAAGACCAGTCTCATCAGAATACCATAATGCAGGACTTTTATTATGGTGTTGCTCACTCAGCAGCAAGAAGTCGGCTTTCGTGGTCCTTGCAAACTGCTCAAGCAGATTTTGGGTCCTTAACCGTTTGCTTTTGAGCTAAACGCACAGCTTGTTGCAATTCGGGGTCCTTTTGTCCGCTGATGAATGCTTCTGTTGCTGCATCATCTCGATGTTCTTTGCGTTTCTGCGTCTCCCTTAAGCTCCGCCATGGTAAATTCATTTATTTTCAAATGTTAGCTTCGCGGTTATTACTTATTTTTATTATTTCGGCTTTTATTTATTTTTTCCACCAGTTTCCACGTTACATTTCACTATTGTGCATTTTTCTTCTTTTTTTTATGTTTAAACGTTTTTCACTTTCAAAATTTTCTCGACACCACTGTCGCGTGTTTTGGTTCGCAGCCAATAATTTTAATGTTCCGGGGAAGTGAAAACGCAATGTTTTTTAAATTAAATTAAAAGGGTTTATTTATTTACTAAAAATGCACAATCACTCATTAAACTATTTCACAATTTTAATTAGAATCTAACTTTCACTTGTCAATTAAATTTCTCTAACAACTGTCTTCACTTAAAAATCAACGAAAATCACTTGTCTATTAGTCGAACAATATCGCTTTTCTATTCGCTTCACACTTTCGCAGTTTTTTTTGCTATCGCGGTTCTAATGAATGATCCCCTCATTCATTCAGCTTGCCTTTATGTAGGGTCTCTAGGCATTCAACCCATTTCTCATACATTGGCGAATGTTCTGCCGAGCAGCTTAATGAATGGAGTGACGTCACTTCAGATCTTGATCATGCTTGGTGGGTTCTCGTGGTTTCGAGTAAATTCACTTTGTTGATCATTAATTAATGGTTGTGAAAACAATTGCAACAGTAGCTCCAAGAATTATTCTCGTGCATGTTACAACATATATATATATATATATATATATATATATATATATATATATATATATATATACACATATATATAAAAATATAAATATATATATATATATACATATATATATATATATACATATACAACATATATATATATATATATATATATATATATATATATATATATATATATATATATATATATATATATATATATATATATATATATATATATATATATATATATATATATATATATATATATATATATATATATATATATATATATATATATATATATATATATATATATATATATATATATATATATATATATATATATATATATATATATATATATATATATATATATATATATATATATATATATATATATATATATATATATATATATATATATATATATATATATATATATATATATATATATATATATATATATATATATATATATATATATATATATATATATATATATATATATATATATATATATATATATATATATATATATATATATATATATATATATATATATATATATATATATATATATATATATATATATATATATATATATATATATATATATATATATATATATATATATATATATATATATATATATATATATATATATATATATATATACAGTCTTCCACAAAAGTCAAGGTACAGAGAATCGGTAACTGAAAATTGTATTACTGAATCAATATTTTTATTTGAAAACCAAAAGTTATGAAATGGTAATAATACGAGTTCTGTTGAATTTAAGTTTTCATAAATTTAAAGGGATTCGGCAATAATGATCATTGAAGACAAAAATTTTTTGTTGGCAATGTCTCTTTTCTACTCCACAAAAGTCTTGGTACAGTTGCAGAAAATGCCCTGTTATTTGTAAAAAGGGGAATCCCCCAAGTTCATATTATCAGAGTGAGTTAACAACCGTAGGCCGCTGTCTTTAATATCGCGTCCGTATTCGTGGTGTATCTTTTAATTAATAAAATTTTTAAAAAATGAGTCGAAAGGAGTTGAGTATTAAGGAGCGTGAAATAATTATTAATCTGCATTCAAATCAGAGCAAATCATATTCTGAAATAGCTGAACTAGTGTTGCGAAGTCGGTCAACCATTCAAAAAGTGATAAGTCGATTTAAGAAGGAAAATAGAGTGGAAAATGTGCCCCGAACAGGTCGTCCATCTAAACTAAGTGTAAAGGACAAGAGAAAAATTTCGCGAATGGTAAAACAAGATCCAT
>OZ017741.1:118488152-118493152 GCA_963969285.1 Odontomyia ornata
CGAACGCCCTCTGAATGTAGTGCGGTGTCTTTTAGGCAAACAATGTTGTCATATCGCGATGTTGAAGACTCGCTGGAAACATTTAGTGGCGATAAATACCAAAATATTGAAAGATGGTTAAAAAACTTTCAAGAAACCGCGGAAATGTGTGGGTGGAATGATATGCAACGAGTAGTGTACGCGAAGAAATTGTTACGTGGATCAGCGAAATTGTTTGTCAGTTTTGAGTGCTCCGCAAAATCATGGGATCAATTACGTAGCTCGCTGTGTGTAGAATTCGGACAGATAGCTAATAGCAAAGACATTCACAAACAATTGACTGAAATTCGAAAGTTGCCGAGTGAAAGTTCGAACGAATATGTTTATCGTGTCTTAGATATCGCGAGTCACGCCGAGATCGAGTTGGAGGCCAAGATACAATACATCATTGACGGTATTCCAGACGATGAGCGTAATAAAACAATTTTATATGGTGCGAGCTCGATAAAGGAATTACGACAAAAATTAATTCAATACGAGGCTATAAAATCGCGAATAAAATCAAAGTTTCCGTTACGTGAAAAAAATACACCGGATACTAAGTCTGGCAAACGCTGTTTTAACTGTGGAAATTCCAATCATCTCGGTAAAGACTGTCCTGATAAAAGGAAGGGAACAAAGTGCTGCGCATGTGGTGATTTTGGCCATGTTGCAAGCAAGTGCCCAACCCCGCGAGTGAACATCCCGAAGGTTAGATGTGATGCGTTAAAATTAGCGGATATGAAGACTTATAAAGACATACAAATATGCAAAAGAACAATTCGTGCAGTTTTTGATTCGGGTAGTGATCTCCATTTAATAAAACGTAGTATCTATGACGGACTAGACGCTCCATGTCTTGAGAAAAATTATGTTAGATTTGGTGGCATTGGCTCTGGCAGTCAGCAAACTCTTGGTCATTTTACCACGACGGTTACAATAGACGGTGTTCGTTTAACCCTTACGATTCATGTAGTGCCGGATTCGACTTTCCCATATAACTTGTTGCTTGGTGGTGAATTATCGGAGTTCGTAGAAATAACAATAAAAAATCGGAGTGCTACTGTAAGAATTGTAGGCGAAAATAACTCCGAAGCAGCTCAACAATCAACAAAGAATGAGAAGGATATAATAATCGACAACGCCAATCAACAACCGGAAGAAGTCATCAGTCAATAAGGAGCGAATGACGAAAGCGTTTACGATCACTTGAAAACTTTAAGTGTCAGCCCAGATCCAGACGAGTGTGAAGTTGACCTGTGCCATATCAATGACTCATCTATAAAAGCGGAAGTCAAAAATCTCATCGAAGCATATATACCAAACAAAATAAAAGAGACAGGAATCGAGATGCGCTTGGTTCTTAACGACGAAGTTCCGATTCACCAAGGTCCGCGACGACTGTCGGACAAACAACGGAAGGTTGTAGCAGACATAGTCAATGATTGGATGAGAGAGGGTATCGTGCGATATAGCTCTTCGCCATATGCATCTCCCATCGTGTTGGTTGAGAAGAAGAACGGAGACGCCAGATTATGTGTGGATTACAGAATGTTGAACAAGAAAATTATTCGCGACCCATATCCGCTTCCGCTAATAGAAGACCAGCTAGACCGATTACAAGACTCGACGGTTTTCACCACGCTCGATTTGAAAAACGCATTTTTCCACGTACCTGTAGAGAAGGAGTGTGAAATACACAGCCTTTGTGACACCTGACGGACAATTTGAATTTCTTCGAGTACCTTTTGGTCTGAGTAATTCACCAGCTGTTTTCCAAAGGCATGTTAAAACTATTTATCGGGAATTGATTGCGAAAGGCGTCGTTTTGACCTACTTGGATGATATTATTATCCCGGCACGGAGTGAAGCAGAAAGTCTAGAAAAACTGAGAAAAGTTTTAGAAATCTCGAGTGATTTCGGCGTCATGATAAACTGGAGTAAGTGTGATTTCATGGCCAAACGAGTCGAATACTTAGGGTACATCCTTGAAAATGGTACAATCAAACCATCACCGAAGAAGACGACAGCAGTCTCGATGTTCCCAACGCCTAAAACCGTTAAGGACGTTCGAAGCTTTTTAGGTTTGACGGGTGCATTCCGCAAATTCATAGCCAACTATGCAGTAATTGCGCGACCTATATCCAATTTATTGAAAGATGGAGTCTCTTTCGAGTTTGGCGTGGAGCAAAAAAACGTGTTCGAGCAGTTGGAAACTGCACCGATAACAAACCCAGTTTTGAGGTTGTATAAGACGGGAGCACCAACAGAACTACACACCGACGCATCTAAGGACGGATTAGGTGCGATTCTTATGCAGAAAGATTCGGAAGATGGAATGATGCATCCTATTCATTATGCCAGCTGGAAGACGACCCCTACTCAATCAAGATATACTAGCTACGAATTGGAAATTCTGGCAATAGTGCAAGCATTGAAGAAATTCCGTGTATATCTGCTGAGCGCACAATTTAAAATAGTGACGGATTGTCAAGCATTCGCAAGAACGATGGCGAAAAAAGATTTGTGTCTTCGAGTTTCACGTTGGGCAATGTTATTGGAAGAGTTCGACTGCATTGTGGAGCATCGGTCGGGATCATTAATGAAGTATGTAGATGCATTAAGCAGATAACCTGCAGACGTATGTGTTCTTCAGCGAATGGACAACATCATTCTGGAACAGATTAAAAATGAGCAACGTAACGACGAACAGCTGATTAAAATATTGGAATGTTTTATATCGTGAGATGGACGGAAAGACTCTGTTAGTTGTACCAAATACGATGCAGCACGACATTATCAGTCGTTGCCACGAACAAGGACATTTTGGTTGGAAGAAAACCGAGTATATAGTGCTACAAGAATATTGGTTCCCTCAGATGCGCAAAAAAATCGAGAAGTTTATAACAAACTGCGTAAACTGTATTCTTGCGGAACGAAAGCAAGGCAAGACGGAAGGAGTTTTGAACACCATCGACAAAGGCGATAAACCGCTGCAGACATACCATATTGACCATCTAGGACCAATGCCGTCGACGAACAAGAGCTATAACCATTTGTTTGTAATCGTTGATGCTTTCTCCAAATTTGTTTGGCTGTATCCGACCAAATCAACTACCGCCGATGAAGTAATTGGTAGGTTGCAGAGGCAATCCACTATTTTTGGAAATCCTAGACGAATAATTTCCGATCGAGGGGCATCTTTCACATCAAAAGCGTTCGAGGAATACTGTCGCCAAGAGGGAATTCACCATGTGCGAACGACAACGGGAGTTCCTCGCGGAAACGGTCAGATTGAGCGAATCAATCGAATTGTAATACCGATTCTTACGAAATTATCCATTGATAATCCTGCGACATGGTATAAACATGTAGAAAAAGTTCAGCAGCAGATCAACGCGGCCTACAGTAGAAGTATTGGTATGAGTCCTTTTGAAGTAATGTTTGGACAGACAATGCATCTAAGTAACAACGATGAACTACGAGCTGCTATTGACGAGGAAATCATGAACTGTTTCCAGGACCATCGATCGGCTCTCCGGCAAGAAGCGCTTCAAAACATTTCGAAAATCCAACAGGAAAACAGGCGTAATTACAACCAGAGGCGTAAGGCGGCACGAAAGTATAAAGACGGAGACTTAGTAGCCATACGAAGAACTCAATTCGGAGCTGGTTTGAAGGTGCATTCCAAGTTTCTCGGACCATACAAAGTAACCGCCGTTCTAAAGAAAGATCATTATCGGGTGAAAAAGGTCGGCGAGCACGAAGGGCCGAATGAGACGGGGACCTCAGCTGACAACCTAAAGCCCTATCCGACGTCGATCGATTCCATTGCTGACGGGTTTCGCGGATTCGAAGACAGCAGCATCGAGGGCGATGCATAGGTCAGGACGGCCGATCTGTAGGAACGATATCGGATAAAACATTTGAATATTTTTGTGATTGACTGTATTAGCAATGACGTTTCATAATGGACCTACTTTCGGTTGGAAATGTACTTGAGAGAGAAGTGACTTGAGGGGAGTCTTTCGCTGATGCGCGTCACGGAAAATATGTTTAAATTATTCCTTGAAGTTTCTGCCTATTTGTTTTAATAAAACGTTTAAAACCCAGAAGTGGCTATATATATATATATATATATATATATATATATATATATATATATATATATATATATATATATATATATATATATATATATATATATATATATATATATATATATATATATATATATATATATATATATATATGTATATATATATATATATATATATATATATATATATATATATATATATATATATATATATATGCGCCACTTCACTTCACTATATATATATATATATATATATATATATATATATATATATATATATATGCGCCACTTCACTTCACTATATATATATATATATATATATATATATATATATATATATATATATATATATATATATATATATATATATATGCGCCACTTCACTTCACTATATATATATATATATATATATATATATATATATATATATATATATATATATATATATAAATATTTTGTTGTAGATCGAAGAACACATTGATGGATTGGACGAGTAGACGAATCTTGTGTTGGATGAGGTTAAAGTACTTCATATGAAGACCGTAAAAACCGGAGCTTAGGTAGGTTGCTTGTATAGTTTTGAGGTGAGAGTTGTGCTGAGGAAAAATAACATATGTTGCAGGAGCGCCGCGACGACCGCTGGCAGAGTGATCCCAGATAAATGATATCCCGGAGTTCTTGTCATGTCGACTTGTGCGAAATGACATTAGACCCATTGAATTAGACGACGACGATATATATAATTAAATAGACTCGTTGTTCAAAATAGTGAAGCGTGCACGTTACGCTAATCAGAAGATTACTCATCGCGGGTGTTTCACTGTCATAAGATTCTCAATGATGAGTGCGCTTGTTAGCAAACATTTAACTTTGTAATAATAGA